>PISX010000216.1:72365-342491 GCA_004024625.1 Mellivora capensis | reverse complement strand
TGTTTTCTGCTTTTTAAATTTATTTGGAGAAAGAGCACGTGGGAACAGGGGAGGGGCAAAAGGAGGAGGAGAGAGAGAATTTCAAGCAGACTCCAAGCTAAGCGCAGAGCCCGACATGGGGCTCAGTCTCAGGACCCTGAGATCACGACCTGAGTTGGAACCAAGAGTCGGACGCTCAACCAACTGAGCCACCCAGGCGCCCCGGAACCTTTGAGAGTTTTGAAAGGTTTATGTGTGTCCACCCAGCTATAGAAAAACAAGATAGACACGACCCGGCTTTGCATCACCTATGAACACCTCACGAACACCTCACCAGTTCGGGTTTTCTTTGCCACACTTGTGGGGACACACCTTTATCAAAGGGGGTATGTCAGTGTTGGGGTGTCAAGCTCATCAGACACCTGGAGCCGTGGTGAGGGGTAGTGCCCAGCCTTCAATTACTTGCCCAGTGGTGCTAGGAGTGGTGCAGGTTGCAATTAGGGAAAGCAGATTCAGAGAGGGGCGGTGGCCTGCCGAGGTCACACGTGAGTCATGGGTCCAATTGCCCCTTCTCTGCAGGGACCCAATCACTCGTGCCTCGCGCTACTGCCGAACGCCCGCTATGTGGCAGGCACTGGGGGAGGCACTGAGGACACAATGCTGACACAGGCAAAGTCCCCGTCATCATGGCATCTGAGACTGGCAATAAATAAGTAAACAAAGAATCAAAATAATGGGGTCAGGGAGGGCCATGCCAAGGAGGGACAACTGAGCCGTAGAATGAGAAAGCGCCAGCTGTGGAAAGAACCAAGAGAGGCCGCTGCTGGCTGAAGGGAGAGCGAGGACAGGGCACCAGGCAGGCTGAGGCCAAGAGAGCAGCCCGGGCAGGCTGGCGTGTGGCAATGCTGGGCACGGCACAGGGCGAGGTCAGGAAGTGAGCAAGAGGCAGATCAGGAGGCCTCCAGAGGGAGTCTGGACTTAACTCCGCCTGTGGGAGGAAGTCACTGAAAAGGTCCAAGTTGTCTGAATTCTAGAAGAGACACCCAGACTCTGAGATGTTAGCATTTCCTTGTGGTGCCCTTTCCTCAGGCTTTTGTGTCAGCCCGACAGTGGGGGAACACCCCGTCTTTGCCCCCATGTTAGCGGGGCCTCACCTGCCCTTCTCTACCACACACAGCTCTGTGTGGCCCAGGGGAGCCGACAGCCAGCAGGGGGCCAACCATGGCCACCCTGGGCCAGCTCAGTCCTTCCCACACCAGCCAGACACCCCTGCGTGTTCGGGGGTTTCCGGAGAACACCTCCTGCGCCCAGAAGAGGAAGCAGCAGCTTCCACACACCCCTCCCCCCATCGGCTGGGTGCTGGGTGAGAGGCTCGAAGACTCCAGGCCCAGGCAGATGGGAGAAGGACACAGAGCTGGCATCCCCCTGGCCATGCCTGGCCCTCTTCGGGGTGGTGGGGGGCAGAGGTGAGTGAGGTACGGCCCCTCACTGGCCTCCCAGCCAGAGGCACACAGTTCAGGCTACTCCCCTCGAACGCCCCACACCCTGACATATGTGGATGTCACATATGTGACAGCACTGCCCAGCCATGGGACCTGGTGGCCATTTCAATTAACAAGGCTGGTAAACATGGAGGGAAAGCACAGGGCCTCCTACCTCACGCCATACATGAACAACTACTCTACGGGCAGCAGAGAACCCCAAATGAGAAAGGCACACTGGAAAGGTGTTGAGAGCATCAGAAGGGGCCAACACCTTCCGTGGTTGCTAAGGACCAGAAGTGTTTGAAGTGCCTTCAGCGTCCCAACTCTGCTTAAACCTCCCAGTGGCTTGCCAAGGTGTTGCGGAATCAAGGAGAAAGGACAATGGAAGAGAAATCTCTCCACGGTTTTAAGGTACCACACGCACAATGAAAGCCAAGACTGATAAGGTTGAATACTTTCAAGCTGGCAACTTGCGTTCATCCAAAGACCCTATTTAGAGAGTACAGCGCTAGCCACAGGATGAGACAGAAGACTGAAAACCACGTAGATCCAAACGAACACATGAAAAACACCTACAAACCATGAAGAAAAGAAGCCGTGAGCAACCTGGGCGGGCTCAGTCCGGGAAGCGACCATCTCTTGATTTCAGCTCAGGTCATGATCTCAGGGTCGCGAGATTGAGTCTTGGCTCTGCACTGAGCATGGAGTCCGCTGCTGGTGATTCTCTCTCTCTCCCTCTGCCCCCCTAAATTAATTCATTAATTCGCTCTTTTTTTTTTAAATGAGCGATGGACTCGAACAGAGGATAGAAGGATAGAAACTAAGCCCACAAAAAGATGCTCCACGTCACTCCTCATTAGCGAAAGGCAACTTAAAACCATAATGAGACGCCACTACACGCCCACTAGAAGGACTACAATAAAAAAAAAATACTGACAGCATCCAGTGTAGGGCGTCGCAGAGCACCTAAAAGTCACAGGGGCTGCGGTGGAGCCTGGGAACACCAAGACCACAGCCACGGGGGGAGGGGGGAGGATCGTTTGCCATAATCCAGCAGAGTCCAAAGCTATTCAGCGATTCATAATCTAAGACCCAGGGATTTCACCTTCAGAAGCATGGACACTTGGATAAACGTAGAAGATTATCCCCAGCAGCACTGATCACAATGGCCCAAACCAGAAACAACCCAAATGAGTATTTACAGACCAAAAAAAAAAAAAAAAAGGAGAAATAATGATATATTCAAATAATGTAGCAGCACAACAACAAAAATGAAAAAACTCCAGCTACTCACACCACAAATGGATGCATCTTATGCACAGAAATGTTGAACGACTATGGACTCTGAAAAACAACCTGAGGGTTTTGAACGGGCAGGGGGTGGGAGGTTGGGGGAGCCAGGTGGTGGGTATTATGGAGGGCACACATTGCATGGAGCACTGGGTGTGGTGCAAAACTATGAATTCTGTTACGATGAAAAGAAATGAAATTAATAATAAAAAAAAAGAAAGAAAAAAAACACAACTAGAAAAAAAAAAGAAAAAAACCAGAAATGTTGAACGAAGGAAATAAGACATCAAAGCTACAAACTCTATGCGTGGCTCAATTTATATAAAATTCCAAGGTAGGTACAATTAAGCTCTATTGTTTCGGGGTCTGTTCATAGGTTGTCATTTACAAAGAAAAGCAAAGAAGGGGCCCCGGTTAGAATTCTGAGTGGAACTGCCTCTAATGGGGAAGGAGGGGATCCTAGCTCAGAAGAGATACCTGGAGGCCTTCTTGGCAAGGCTCTGTTTTTTTGTTTGTTTTGTCCCAGTCTCCTACCCTCAAGGTCACAAATACTCGTGGCTGTGAATCATATCATAGCCCAGAGCTCTGACTTCTCCGGTACTTTCTGTTGGGAGAGTTGAATGCAGTTTTGCCCAGAGAAAGGCACCAAGTGGAACTGTGAGTTTACCCCATTTCCCTTCCCTTCCCTTCCCTTCCCTACCAGGCACTAGCTCTGATCCCTGCAGCTCTGTGCTCCAAACCTCTGTTTCTGCACTTATCAGTGGAGCATGAAGACCCCCATCAGGCCTAGCTCGCAGGGGAGGATAATGAATGTTAAAGAGGGCTAGCGGATGCTGCTGGAATGCCAGAGACTATCTGCGACTCTGCAGGACCGCCAAGCTCATTGCAAGGCTGTGTGAGGCCCATCTAGATCTCTCAGAACTGGATCCCTCGGGGCTGGCCCTGCCTTGCCTCGTCCTGCCCCACCCCTGCCCTGTGAGACCACCTGTCAGTGGGGTTCAATATACTGTCATCAGCCAATGGGCTGGGGCACCAAGAGCGGGTCACACAGCTTATTTCCTGTTTTCAAACGAGGAACTTAAAAGCAGCAGCTCGCTGGAGCCTGGAACAGAGGGGGGCTGAAGGCGGCCATGTGACACTCCCCCCGGACCCCTGGACCTACCCAGGACCAGAGAGGCTTCAGGTCAGTGTTTGATCCAACCTCAGTGGGGTTCTGCCCTCCCTGTGGTCTGAGCCCTCTCCCCCTGCGGCCCTCCTTCAGTACCTGTTGGGGCAGGGCGGGGTAGGGAAGGGTTGGTGACAGCCGCTATGTGTGGGGCTCTCCTTAGCTCATTGGGTTAGAGCAGGAAGCAGCTCCCCGAACTTCCATCACCTCAATTCTTTTGAGCTACTTCTATGACCCCTCTTGAGGCAGGGGAATAAGTCACCACACCTGTGTTTCTCAAAAAGTGGTGCCAGGGAACCCCTGTGTCAGCATAGCCTCTGGGCACTTGTGCAAAATGCAGAATCCAGGGCCCATTCCCAGACCTGCCGGGTGGGACTCTCCTATGTCAATAGCCAGGAAACCTGCTTATTACAAGCTCCCAACACCTGGGAGATTCCCAAATATGAGTGTGCCCCCCAGTGTCCGGGATCTCTCACTCTGATGGAAAGTCCTCTGCAGCCCCCTCAGGAAGGTAGCATGGGCTCTCAAGGTGGCCCGGTATAGCCATCAGAAGAAGGGCTAGCCATGGCAGGCAGCCCTCAGAGGGAGGAGAGGCCTGGGAGGAAAGGAGCAGAATGTCTGCACACACAGCTGGATGGGGAGGGGGTTGGGAAGCCTCTCTGTCTCCTGGGCCAAGCACAGGACCCCTATCCAACTCCAACATTTGTAGGATTTTCTGGTCAAATCTAGAAATCTAGGAATCTTTGCTATACAGGGTATGGCCACGGGAGAGAAGTACACACAAAACCCCATGTGTGGTTGTCCCCAAAGAGCTTTTGGAATGACAGGCTGTTTTCCCCATCTCACAGATGAGGAGACTGAGGCCTAGAAAGGAAGGGGAAGATGACCAAGGCTCGGTGTATGCACCAATGAATACTTTCTCCTTTTCACTCCCCTCATGGTGACTCCCAGACAGCCCTATAAGAGAAAACATAAGGGAACTGGCTTTGACTGCTGAATTTGATTTTTATTCAAAGCCCTCGGTTCATGCTCAGCTTTCCCAGGTCTTGACTGGTGCGTTCAGCCAAGGCCATGATTCCTGGGGTCTCACAGGGTCTCTGGGAAAACTGCCCTTCTTCTGACCTGGTACCAGCTGCCTGAACAGGACAGCAGAGCTGTAAGGGCTGGGACAACTGAGGCTCGCCATCACCCATTCTACAGATGAACCAACTGAGGAGTTAGGAGTGCCCACGGGAAGCATTGGGCTTCCAAAAACCTAGGCCACCCAGAGTCCATTAGGTAATAGAGCATGAAGACCACTCACTACCCCACCTGGGCACCCATCAGGCTCTAGAGAACGCATCCCCCACCCTCCATGCCTAGTCCGCAAGACGGAGCCTGCAGCCACACTTCTCAGTTGGGGACACTGAGGCCTTGGAGATACTAAGTAACTTGCATACAGACCCACAGCTGATCAGGATGGAAGCCCTGACCCCTTAAGGGGAGAAGCAGCAAATGAGGCATGCAGGCCGTAGTGGCTCAAGTGTGTGCAGCCCTGGGCCAGCCACGCCTTGCTCTGTGCCTCAGTTTCCCATCCATATAAAGTAAGTTGGAGGAAGGGTCCTGGAGAGATGCGCACTCACTGGGCAACAGCACAGAACCACCTGGAGAATGGCCCAGGGTTCCTTTCACCTGCGCAAGCAAGAGCTGCCCCCCAAAGGAGGAACCCTAGCCCCAGCTGACCTCAGCTCTCCCCAAGCCAGGCCTGTCCAGGGGGCCCCGTAGCTATGGAGCTTGGAACGGCAGCAGCAGCAGGAGTCCCACCCGTCAAGGCTATAGTCAGCAGAAGGGTTGAGACATGGGGCGGGTTCAGACACGGAGCCAGGAATAGGGCAGAGCGGGCCAACCAGAGTTTGTGTCCCAGCTCTGCCCCATGTGCCCCTTAGAGCTCCCTCAAATCTCACCCTTCTGATTTTGGATTTTTTTTTTTAATTTTAGAGATTTTAAGCTCTAAGAGACACTGTGAGTTTTCAGAATAATTTCAAAGTAATTATTTTAAAAAATAAAAAAATTTATTTTTTAAAATAATTATTAAAAAATAAATAATTATTTATTTATGTGACACAGAGGGAGAGCAAGCACAAGCAGGGGTAATGGCAGGCAGAAGGAGAGGGAGAAGCAGGCTCCCCGCCGAGCAGGGAGCCCCATGTGGGACTCGATCCCAGGACCCTGGGATCATGACCTGAGCTGAAGGCAGACACTTAACTGGCTGAGCCACCCAGGTGCCCTGATTTTGGATTTTTGTGCCAAAGGGCTGCCCCTGCTCCTGGCTCCATCTGAACTAATCTTTTCATCATCCCATTTCTAATTTGTCTCAGACATGTTAAATTCCATTCCAATTTATACCTTAGTGGAGAGTCACTGATCTTCAGATATTTCCGCAAGGACTATTATGTATATATCAATAGCAAGGACTACAAGTTCTCCCCAGCTTAACCCTCACGCCAGCCTCATGAGGGCAGGCTCCATTCTTATACCCATTTTATGGGAAACTGAGGCACAGAGAATTGGGGGCACCCGGTCCTCTCCGTTCACGGGTCTGGGTCGCAGACAGAGTTACAGCATAAACTAGCTCCCTCCCCCCACTCCGGCTGGTTGCCCTCCCCCGGCCCTGAGGAGGGTTTCACGTGCGTCCTGAGCATCACCTATGAGCCTCCAGATCGTGGGCAGCTCCAAGTCCCGGTTCCTTTATCAGAAGATGGAGGTAAAACTCCTCCTGCACACAGACTCGGTTAATTGGGTGAGTGGGTGTTGAGGGCAGAGTGTGAGCACTGACACGTCCCAGACATTCAGTTTTGCTCGTGGGTCGGGCTCACCAGCCGCATCACCTTGGGCTAAACCTCAGTTTCCTCTTCTGTGATTGGGGTTCACGGAAGATTTTTGTGGGTGTGAACTAAGGGGGTGTGAAGCACTTAGGTGCCTATGAAGTGTGTTCCACAAACCGTCAGTAAGTGTTTTCTTAAAGAGGGAGAGAGACATGGGAAGGATACGTCCCCAGACCCTCACTTGGGGCAGAGAATTTATTTACATGTGGAACATAAATGGGATATTGGGATGTTCTTCAGGACAGGCTGGCATCTTTCTCCCAAGTAATCCCTCAAGCCACTACCTTGGCTTGAAATCACCTCACTTAAGATTCAGAAAACTTGATCATAGAAGCATGGTAACAATAACAGAAGGCCTTGGACTGATCAGTCCAGCAAAGGGGCAGTAGACCCAAGCCTCGCATGTGGCAGCTGGGCAGACAGCTAGGTGGGCAGGGGAGGGCTCACGTGTGGGGATGATGACATAGATTCTAGCACCCCAGGACCCTCCAGGAACCCCGACGTCAGCGGGAACTCACTGTTGTCTTTTGTCCCCCTGGCAGCCTTGGAGCATGGCCAGTCCCGAGCACCCAGGGAGCCCTGGATGGACAGGACCCACAGCCAAGTGCACAGCAGGGACCAGGCAGGAAGCATCAGCCGCTGGCCGAGACCTCCCGTGTCCAGGACCCGAAGGGCACTTAGGTGGGCTTGGAGTGTGGTCAGAGATAGAGACTGGAATACATTCAAAATATAAACATTGGGTCCTTCAACGGGTGCCACGGGAGAGGGAGCAGCTTTCTCAACTTGGCACAAGTATTTGATGTCCGTTGTTCTTCTGGGAGATGGTCCCAGGAATCATAGCAGGGGAGGGGTACATTGAGGAAAGGAGCGAAGAAAGAAAGGGCAGGAAGCCAGTATCTAGGGTTGATGACTGCTTTGGGCAACTGGGCTCAGTCCCAGCAAGGGTCCTCCGCAAATCCTATAGAACATATCTCAGACTTGTCCCATCCAGGAGGCAAGGAGGCCCGGCTACGACTCACCAGCCCTCCAGTCCCATCCTTCTTCCACCAAGGGCAGCTCCAGAACAGGGTGATTTAGCTCAAGAAAGACCCAGCATGAGAGCCGTAGGTGCATCCAGTAGGAAGCCAGTGGGGACATTTCTGAGCCGTGAGTGCCAAGCAGCACTGCCCAGCGCGGACGGTGTCCACCGGAGTGCCACCTCCTGGAGCAAATGTATTTACTCATCCAGCCAGTCGTTCAGTACTTCCCTATGAAACGTCTGCTCTGTCCTTGGCCCCGGTGGGAAAGGAACCAGCCCAACACTGCTGGCCCTCAAGTTTGGTGGGGAAACAGATCTGTGAAAAATAATTCGATATGTCACCCAAAAGGTTGTAGAGACAAGGTGGGAGGCTCTAACTCTAATGCCAGGGGACAGCTGAAGTGACCTATGGCCTGGATCTGGAAGGACACCAGTGGAGAAGCCCCACCACCACCCTCACGCTGCCCCAAGGCTCCATATCTCTTGAAATCACATGCACAATGATCAGTGCATTTCGGTGGGCGAGGATTCTCATCGTTCCCGAGATGATCACAATGACTCAGGGTGCACCTGAGCTCTAAGAGACACTTTGAGTTTTCAAGTAGGGAGATAGGAGGGTTGCATTTAAGGCAGAAGGAGTAGCACGTGCAAGCAAAAGCAGGGAATGTGGAAAAGGAGATGAGAGAGCGGGGAGGGGCCCACCACGCGGAGCCAGGAGCCCCGCATTTTCAGTAGCTCCCTCCATTGGTAGCTGATGCGTGCGCTCAGTCCCCCACCCCCACCACTGTGTCAGTGCCCTAGGGAGTACAGAAAGGAACAAGCCACCGTCCTTGCTTTTCAGGAGCATGGGTCTCACAGTGGCTAATCTGCAGGCCGGAAGTGGATGGTGCAACACACGCGTCTGCGTGTCGCAATGGAGAAACCAGCTGGGGAACGCGGGGCTATTTCAGGTTGCCGGCGGCGGTGGGATGGCTGCAGCCGGGTTTGCGGGAACCAGAGTCTGGGTGGGCGGGGCCGGGGAGGAGGCTAGGCACAGCGCTTCCAGATTCGGACTTCCCATCCCCGACAGACCCAGCCATGTCCCCAGACCCTTGTCCCCAAAGCACCCTGACCTGGTGCAAGGGCTGACGGGTGCCGTCCCTCCAGACGCTCCGGGCAGCCCCAGCCCCAACTCCAGCATGACCACCGGGGAGCTGCAGGAGTACTGGCGGAGGGAGAAACGCTGTTGGAGGCGCGTCAAGCTGCTCTTCGAGGTCGCGTCTGCCCGCATCGAGGAGAGAAAAGTCTCCAAGTTTGTGGTAAGAAGCTGAGATAGGGCAGGGAGGGCGAGCCTTTCACCACTTCCTTCCAGGCCCTGGGCCTCAACTTGCCCCACTGTGAAATGGGCCGGTGCAGTCTGACCAACAGAGTTCTAAGGGAGACAACGGCCAAAAAGCAAGATTTCGCGCGCGCTGGGTATTGTGTTAAGCACTGTGAAAACTGGAGAGCAGTGAGTCACGATCGCCGATCCCGAGAAGGAACTAGCCCAGATTTATTCCAAGTCAGCCAGAACCAGAACTGTGTCCTTTCAACACAGTTTTTGATATCCCCAATCATTAATTATACATTGCATAAAATGATAGGTAATAACAATTAACCTCTTTTTCTATAAATCAGATTGCTTTCTGAAAACACGAAACCAATATCTTCCAAAGGGAAATCAGTATCACATAGCACAAAGAAAAGGTAATCCTGAAAGTAAATACAAGGAAAGCTAAGTGCTGTCATTAGATTCTAGCTGGTTGTGCCAGGGCCGGCCGCAACCTCTGGGCTTGGGGGCGCTGCTCTCTGTTAAAATGGGATTTGAGCCTGTGGTGGGGGCAGTGTTCAGGTCCAAGTAGGAGGCAGGCTCAACCTTCGTTCCCCACCTGGCCCCTCAACTGGGACCAGAATGCCAACAGTGGGTGCTAAAGTGCTGACTGCAGGTTGAACCCAGTCCCCCATGGGTGCCCAATGTTAACCCATTCCATCCTCACCCAGAGAGGGAGTGCTGACTGCAGGTTGAACCCAGTCCCCCATGGGTGCCCAATGTTAACCCATTCCATCCTCACCCAGAGAGGGAAGTGCCATGACTATCCTCTCATTTCATGGATGGGCACACTGAGGCCCCCGGTGGTGCAATTACCCACCTAAGACCGCACAGCTAGACCGCAGTGGGGCTGGAATTATAACCCAAGGAACCGGAGCCCTTCATCAGGTTTCTCTAACTGAAAGAGACCTGAAAACCAATCATTTCCTTACCATAGAACTTCACCACCCGCCTACCACCCCAAACCATCTCTCACGGGTCGTTAGCTGGGGAAACACAGCTCAAACCCAAGCTCCCTGAGTCAGGAACCCGAGGCCCCTTTTGACCATGGAAAGCCCGGAGCACCCCTGGGCCCCCCGAGCCATCTGCTTCAGTGCTCCTGGTCCCACGAGATGCTCGCGCTCTCTCTCTCTCTCTCTCTCTCTCTGCAACACAGATGTACCAAATCGTCGTCATCCAGACAGGGAGTTTTGACAGCAACAAAGCCGTGCTGGAACGGCGCTATTCAGACTTTGAGATGCTCCAGAAAAACCTCCTCAAGACGTTCAGGGAAGAGATCGAAGACATCGCCTTCCCCAAGAAGCATCTGGTAGGCAACTTCACCGAGGAGATGATCTCCGAGCGCAAGCTGGCCTTCAAGGAGTACCTGACCTTGCTCTACGCCATCCGCTGTGTGCGGCGCTCCCGCGAGTTCATCGACTTCCTCACGAGGCCCGAGCTCCGGGAGGCGTTCGGCTGCCTGCGTGGGGGACAGTACGGCCGGGCCTTGGACATTCTGGTGCGCGTGGTGCCCCTGCAGGAGAAGCTGACGGCCCACTGCCCGGTGATGGTGGTGCCAGCACTCTGCGCCATGCTCGTATGCCACCGGGACCTGGAGCGCCCCGCCGAGGCCTTCGAAGCGGGGGAGAGGGCGCTGCAGTGCCTGCAGGCCCGGGAGGGCCACCGCTACTACGCCCCCCTGCTAGACGCCATGATCCGCCTGGCCTATGCACTGGGCAAGGACTTCGTGTCGCTGCAGGAGAAGCTGCAGGAGAGCCAGCTCCGCCAGCCCAGCCCCTGGGGCTTCACGCTGAAGGAGCTCACGGTCCGGGAGTATCTGTACTGAGTCCCTCTGGTGGGCAGGCTGGAGACCGTGGCCATGGCGGGGGTGGGTTTGGGGGGGGGGGACTGTTGCGGGGGAGTGAGAGGAGCCACTTGAGGCTCGAACTTGCTGGGTGACACTTTGGACAAGCCTCTCCTCTGGTCCTCCATGTCCGCATCTGTGTGGATGGGAGGTGCGCTCCCCCCACCCCCGGGGTCCTCGGAAGCCTCTGCCTGTGTCCTGGGGGCCTTTGACGTCAGACTCACCTCATCTGGAAACCACAAACCCAGCTGCCAAAGTGCCGGAGAGTGAGAGCCAGCTTTCTGGTGCTTTCGGGGGGTCGCTGGAGGGGGTGGTTTGCATTGCACGCTGTGGACGAAGCTTAACCCCCTTCCCGCAGACAGCCCTCACCCGCTGCCCTGTCTTGCCTCTCTACTCCTCCTCCCTGGAGATTGCCTGCCAAGATCCCCACCATGGTCCTAACCACTCCAGCTCTTCCTTCTTAGCCTGTAGACCCAACTCAGCTCAACAAAAGCTCACCCACAGCTCTTCAAAGCCAGCTTTGTCCCTGGGATGGGGTGTATGTCGCCCTTTCAAGGGTGGGAGGACACTGGGCTAGAACGTCATCCTGTCACAAGAGTCTGTGAAACAAGGCATTGGTAGGAAGGGAATTGGCCAGCAATTCTCTGGTCAGGATGCTGTAACTCGGAGTCCAGGTGGGTTTTCATTTATAAGGCCCTTGACGAGGCTCCATGAGTGACACAGACATGGCCCCTCCCTCGGGGCGTGATACCCAGCGGGGTGAGACTGAATGCTTAACACCTCCTGCATTGGAAGGACAATGTTCGTGGAACCTCTCCGGTGGGCTGGAATGCCCTTGACTGAAGTCTGCTGTCAGGAAAGGACACCAGCAGCCCAGAGTGGAGGGAAGACCAGACCCATAACCTAGGTTCAACACTGGGCTTGAAGCGGATGGTCCAGGCTGGTTTGGGGCAATATGTGTTTGGGGCTGGAGGTCCCTGAAGACCTAAACCAGCTGGCTGAGCTTATGAGAGTGAAATAGAGAGGCTGTTGCTCGGCATCTTCGTGTGGGGCACCAGCTCGACCCCTGTAGGGATCTGGCTCCGCAAAGAGACCACTGTAGCCCTGAACAGGCCTTGACCAAACCGCACCAGAATGTGTTCAACAGCGACACCATGTGGCAGCATTTGGAATGGCCCTGCCAGGCTCTGCTCTGGAAGCGAGAAACCAGCCTGACACTTAGGGACAAAGAAAGCTTCGGGTCTCTCAATTTATTCCGGGAGAAGGACACTTTGCATGGGAGATGTTGGACCTCTTGAGAGAGAAAGTTAAAGTGTTCTGTGAGAAATAAAAGGCTGTGACTCTTTGTTGTTTTTTTAAAGATTTTATTTATTTATTTGACAGATAGAGATCACAAGTAGGCAAAGGGGCAGGCAGAGAGAGAGAGGAGGAAGCAGGCCCCCACCCTGCTGAGCAGAGAGCCTGATGTGGAACTCGATCCCAGGACTCTGGGATCATGACCTGAGCCGAAGGCAGAGCTTTAACCCACTGAGCCACCCAGGCGCCCCCGTGACTCTCTTTGTAATGGTGAAGACGACTTCCTGACTGTGTAAGTCATTTCATCAAATGTAAAACGCCATCGATCTCAGGTGTCCCAAACAGTTGCTCAGAAGGAAAAAGTGCCCAACACGGGCAGTTTAATAGGCATATGATATGTGTGGGTATAGAGAGAAGTTTTTAAAAAGCCTATAATATGGGGTAGAAGGAACCTACGAGGTCATAAGCTCCACCTGTCTTCTCCCCACCCAGGCTTCTTTCCATCCACGTGTCCCCAGCCAGGACCCAGGGACCTCCAGGTGGGAGCACCATGCCAGCCTCGCCCACACCCAGGAACCCCGTTCTGGGGACTCCTGCCCTAAGCCCGAGGGGGCTTGTTCCCATGAAGGCCTCCTGTTGGCTGGGATCAGGTTACCTGGTGAGTCCCTGTGCCCGGGATGTGGGTCTCTTGCCTGACACCAAGCCAGGATGGGAGGACGGGCGCTGCCACAGGCTACCTGTGCATGAAAACCCAAAGCTCCCCAGCACTTTCGGAGCCCAGCTGTGTGTCCCAGGCTTTCCTCATCACTGCTGGCCCAGCTCTGCTCAGGAGATATTCTTATCTCTTCTTACCAATGAGGACACAGACAACCTGACAGGTGAAGTGACGTGCCCAAGGTCCCACGGTTCACAATGGGTAGAGCAGAAAATTAAACTCAGATCAGTGTGACACTACCCCACCCCCACCTCCCCTAACCTTTCCCACTGAGCCCGACTTTGGAGGGGAGAGGGGAGAGGAGGTACTAAGGGAATGTCCCTGGTCCTCTCATTCTTAAAGGCCCTTCAAGATCATTTCACTTATCTCTGTTTCTAGGTGGGAAACAGGCCTGGAGAAGGAACTCCCTCAAGGTCACACAGGGAGACAGGGAGAGCTCCAGCACCAGGCCTGGGATGTCCACATCCAAGTGACATGGTCTGGCAGGCAGGACAGACATAATAAGGGCTGGAATTCCAAGAGGCCATTGGGGGTCACCCAGCCAGACCTGGGGGTGCTCCCAGTGTCTGGAGGCTTGGGCCAGGGCCGGCTGGCCTGGAGGCCCAGTTTGGAGTGGGCTCTGGAAGTTCCTTTGGCTGTAACTCCACCCCGTGCAGCAAACCCAGTTGCAATCCCACCTGCTAGTGGGGGAGGGGTACTTGCTCAGAGGCTCTCCAGATGCTTCCTGTCCCTCCTGCTGCAACTCAGCCAAGCGCTGCCTTCCCAGCATCCTCCGGCTCAGCCACACGCCCCCTCCCCTTGGGGCCCCACAATGCCGCCACCTGTTCCATCATCCACTTGCCATTTTCCTTCCAACAGTCCCCCTTACGCTTATGGAAATTTCTTTGAAAAAGAAACTTCCGATTACCACTCTAAATGGAAAATCAGAATCACTTGCTATAATTAGAAAGGTAGCTCTAAAAATCAACACGATGAAACCTATTGCCCTTAGTACACCTCACAGGCCTTTGTCTGCGACGGGCCTTGAACATGAGGCTGCCAGAGGTTCTTTTCACAAAGAAACAGAGAGACAGGTGTTAGGGACCCGTCATCACCAAGCTGAGACTTGTCTTTGATTTACTCAGAAGGACTGGAAAATACCGCAAGAGGAAACAAGTCTCTGACCATGTGGACTGGATCGTTCAATGTGGTCTGTGCATTCTCCCCTCCTATCTGGGTCTTGCTCCCTGCTGCTGGGCCTGGGGCCTTGGTCCCCCAACCCCCAGCCCTGTATTCAGCCCTTCTGGCTTTCCAGCTCCTCAGTCATGGGCCTGGTTTTTTACTTTGATTGACATCCTTGGCTGGCTTTCTTTCTGTCTGTCTGTCTTTCTTTTTTCTTTTAAGATTTCATTTACTTATTTGACAGAGAAAGAGAGAACAAGCAGGGGGAGCAGCAGAGGGAGAGGGAGAAGCAGACTCCCCGCTGAGCAAGGAGCCCAATTCCAGACTCCATCTCAGGACCCTGAGATCATGACCTGAGCCTAAGGCAGATACGTAAGTGACTGAGCCACCCAGGTGCCCTGACATCCTCGGCTTTCAACACCTCACTTGGGAGGCAAAACCTATGCTCCAGCTCCTGGCTTCATACCCGATTTCAGGTCAGACCCTCCCCCTCCAATTGGAAGGAAAATTCTAGTGAACTTATAGTATGTCCTCTAGTTAGTGTCACTGTGAGTGCCCCTTGTATGAGCAAGAAAACACTGCTCCCCCACGGAGGCCTTGCACAGAGCCCTACCCTCATGGTCTGCACCCAGAATAGTCTCTTGGCCCGTATCCATCTATCTGTGCATATTCTCATTTTCTTGGTAAATGGTGACTGACAACACTCCTATTATTTTGCTAGATTCTGCCAAGAGCTGGGGACACAGTGGTGAACAGCACAGCCCCAGGGCTGACCTCATCGTTAGAAAGGAGTCACTCACCGAGCAAACAGAAGCTGAGACAGAATCTCCCTCAGCCAGGTAGTCAGGGAAGCCTTCTCAGAGGAGGAGGTGTTTAAGGGAGCCACAGGGAAGGCTAAGGAGGCAGCCACTGCAGCATGGGGAGGGGAGAATTTTAGGCAGAGGGAAAAGAGAAGCACCCCCAAGGCAGGAGACCCCTCCATCCCTGGGGGCCCTTAGTGGAGGTCCGAGTCCAGAATGGGGGCAGGCCCAGGATGCCCCTTCCCTGATGTGCCACGCAGGCAGTACCCACTGCAAGGAAGGGTTCCAAGTGTTGCCAGATATGCCTGGCAAGCCACATTGTGTCGTCATCCATCTCCAGAGACTGGCTCGTGGCAAAGTGAGCAAGCTGGGAGCTTGTGTTTAGGGAGCACAGACCCTTTTGGTTACAAGCAACAGAAACCCAGGGGAGGAATTTATTATGGGAAAAGTCTAGGAATAGACGAGCTTCAAGCCAAGTTGGATCCGAAGAATCAAACCCTGTCATCTGGTCTCTAACTTTCACTTTCTGGCTTTCTCTGTTCTGCTTCCCTGCTTTGCCTCTTTCTCTCGACAAGCTCTCCTCCTGGTGACAAGATGGCTCTAGCAACACCAGGCTCCTAGGCTCCCTCCCGGGCAACCCCAATCGCTCCCCCTCAAGGGGCTTGTGAAGCCCCTCGTCTGCAGGATATATAACAAACACCCCCATGTCCTTTCCTGAGGGGCCAGGCCGGGCAGATCCTGCCCCCAAAGTGCAGCCACCACAGTTAACTTGCCCAGCCTTCAACAGAAAGAAGTCTCCACATATCGTTTTGTAAGCTGCTTTTCAAATTTTAAAATAGACTTTGTGGTTGTTGTTGTTTTTAGATCAGTTTTCAGTTCACAGAAAAAATTGAGCGGAGGGTATAGAGCGTCCCCTCATAGCTCCTGTCCCCACACAAGCATAGCCTCCCCCACGGTCACACCCTTCACCAGCATGAAACATTTGTCACAACTGATGAACCTGCATGGACACGTCATTACCGCCCAGTGTCCATAGTTTCCATGAGGGCTCACTCTTGGTGTTTCGCTTACCCCCGCTGGCATGTATCCACCATGATGGTATCATACCGTGGACAAATAAAGTATGATTCGAGTTTGATTAAATTTTATCTATCATGAGCACTTTCCTATAATATATAACAATTTCCATATTATTTTAAATGTATTTTAACCATCTTGTAATGTAATTTTCCTCATTATAGGCAACACTGCAGCAAACGCCTGGAGATCCAGCGTGGGTTTTTGCTCACTGTTGTTGTACTGAAGGTTATCGAGAGGTTCTTTTTCCCCCTTTGCGTCTGGGCACTTCTGGAAGGAGGCGGGACGGAGGCGGGATCTCACCCCGCAATTTAAGAAGCGGCCGGCAGATGGCGCCGCCACACTGGCGGCTCCTGGAGTTTCCGCGCAATGCTGGAGACGAGGGGGGAAAAAGCGGAGGGAAATTGAGCATTTCTCCAAAACGGGGGGAAAAAAAAAAAAAAAAAAAAGACTTTGAAAAACCGTTCGAAGGGGTTTGAAATAATACGAAGAAGAAAGTTTTGCTGGGAAGGCGCTGACGTTTCGCTGCGTCCTTTTCTGCCACCCGTCTCCCTCGCTTCCCCACCAGTGTTGGTTAGGGGTCCCCGGGCGACCCTCACTTGGGGTTCAGGACCCCACTTCCCTTTTCTGCTCCGGGGTCTTCTTCCCGCAGCACACAGACCCCAAGGGGCGGAAGGAGGCTCCCTTGTGGTCGCTCCCCCCAGCTCCAGGGGCTCTCAGAAGGAAGCGAACGAAACCGCAACTGCTAACAAAATAAGGTCCCTAAAAATATAGGGTGGACAGCCCTGGCGGTGGGACATTTAACCTGCTGGCTCCTGGGGGCGGGGCTGGAGTAAGCTGTCTGTACAGCGGCAGGGCCCTTTCTCAGGTATGGGGGAGGGGGCGTAGGCACCCTCAGAAGCCCACCACAAGGCTTCCCAGGAGGGAGGGTTCCCGTGCAGCCTCCGACCTTCTCAGGCCCGGGTTGGTGCTGAGGCGTTCTCATGCATCTGCCTACTGAATCAGGGGAGAATAACCGCACACTTTGACTTCTTTTCGCCATGAAATAACCTACCCAGGGCCACCTTCAGAGGCTGTTGGTAACCAGTGGCTCGGGTGGATAGAGGAACGGAAGGAAGGAAGAGAGAGAGAGAGTGGGAGGAGAAAGAAAAAAATCCACCTTGCTTGTTCGAGTGGCAATGGGTACAAGCACTAAGGAAAACCATCTGCTGAAGCTGAGCATAAACTCTTACAGGAGGACCCATCCAGTCCCCTCTTAGGAGCGTGCCCCACAGAGAGAGAGGCAAGCATGTTCACCAGAAGACACGAACCAGAATTTCTGAGCAGGACTACTCCCCAGGGTATCCCCCAGCTAGAAACAACCCAAATGTCCATCAACAGTGAGACCGTTCCGTAGATAGGGGGGTACTGACATTTATATTTGTAAGTTGGAATATTATATAGCCATGAAAACAAACTACCACAATACAGCATCTACACATCTACAGTCGAAGCTCATAAGCAAGGCCAAGTGTGAGCAGTCGAACACAAGAGAATAAAGCCTCTGGGATTCCACTGAATGAAGTTCAAGAAGGAGAGACAAGAAATGGTAGTTGTTTAAGGATGCTTCCTTAGATCGCAAAACCCCTAAAGGAAAGAAAAAAGCAGAAGGGGTTAATATGAAAGTCGAGACAGTGGTTATTACTTCCGGAGGAGGGGGGGACATGGGGGGAACACTGAGGATCTCAACCTGTGGGTAGTGTTCTGTTCTTAGTCTTGTGCAGTGGTTACAAGGATATTTGTTTTGTAAAAATGGTTAAGCTGTGCGCTTGTATTTAGGGGCTGTCTGTTTGCATTATATCTCACAATAAAAATATTTCAATAAAGGAACGGATGGATGCAGCAAATATGAATTCAGTATTCCTTATGCTAACTGTGATACTGTCTGCAGATAGCTGTGGGGTCTGGGGCGCTTGCTGGAAGAGGGTCCTGAAAGGGGATGCCTGGGCTGGGAAGTGATCAAGGCCAGTCTGCCCACTACCTCCGCCTTTGCTGGATTCTCATCCAGGCTCCAAGCAGCCTCAACGTCACCACACCGCCACTGAGGCTCCTGATGCCTGGTACGCAGAGAGCCCTCCTGCCAGGCTCCTGGTTTAGCCCCTTACACTCTTATTAACCCTTACAATAGCCCTATGGGGTAGGCGCTCTTCCCACCCCTGCTTTACAGGCAAGAAGGCTGAGATGAAGAGGTCAGCTGGCCAGCCCATGGTCACCTGGCTTGTAAGAGGGAGCTGAGATCTGACGTCGGAGCCTACACTTTTCTCTCCTGTGCCATCCTCCTGCCCATCCCAGCCTGCTCCCCTAGGAGTGCTTCCAAATTGCAGGACACAGTGCCTCCGGGCTCTCAGGAAGACTTCCCGCCTCCCTCTGCTTGCCTTCTCCTGGTCCTCAGGGCCACCCAGTTCCCCAGCAGGAAGATCGTGTTCAGCAGCAATCCTGTCCCAGAAGAACATAGCTCCTGTAGATAAATAAGATGCCAGCTTACAGGAAACAGCAGAAAGGATGCTTTGCAATAACTTCTAAACAGGATGGAGTGTACAGGAACAGAGTTTGTCATTCTGACAAAGAATCTGGGAGTATTTGGGTTGGAGGGGACTCCTGAGCTAATCTGGTTCAGGTTACAAAGTCTTTTTTTTTTTTTTTTTTTCTTTTAAAGCCACAGAGGCTTTTTCCAATGAAATTTGATACAGAAACCCAATACATGAGAAAGACCAAAGCCAAGCTCTTCAGGCTGAGAGACCAGGGGGATCTACCTCACACCATGGGGTACCCATGGGGCTCGAAGGAGCACTGTTTGAGAACCACTCTGGTGAACCAGTCACGTCACTTTGCTGATTGGAAAGACTCTCAAGGTCACAAAACACTAGCGTAGGAGAGCCAAGACTTGAACTGATTTTCTGCCTCGTATCCCTGGACTTGCTCTTCTGTTCCAAGCATTTAAGAATTTAAAAAAAAAAAAAAAAAAGCATTCATTCTAAAAAGAAAGGCATAAATCTTGATGTTTTTTAACATCCTTTTTTTCCCAAAATGGAACATTTGGCTTCTCACCTAGTCACTAGGATAGAATTGTTCAGCTATCAAATCTCAAGACCCTGTTTATCATTTGGTTGTGTTTAGCTGGGGGTCCACTAGGATCCTGGACCCTTTTCCCTGGGATCATCTCCCTTGACTCTTATTCTCTCACTTTACTGAGAAGCCCTTGTGTAGCCAGCTCCTTGCAGAGCAGGTACCCTCTAGAGCAGCTTCTCCCTGGTGTCTTTGCAACCACAAGTCAGGCTGCAGGGGTCTGTGGATGTGAGAAGATGCTCCAGAACGTTCTGCGGGGTCCAGAGGGAGCCAGAGAGGCCAGGGAAGGAGCTGAGAGTCCAGCATTGGGTGTCTCTGGGTTTCTGGCTCCTTCT
Source organism: Mellivora capensis (assembly GCA_004024625.1). Classification (NCBI taxonomy): domain Eukaryota; kingdom Metazoa; phylum Chordata; class Mammalia; order Carnivora; family Mustelidae; genus Mellivora; species Mellivora capensis. The sequence goes on along the minus strand of PISX010000216.1, from coordinate 323,011 downwards.
GGAAACAGTAGCTGGTTATGCTCCTCTGGGGAGGTTCTCCTCCCTGACTGCAGTCCTTGTAGTTTGGGGGAGCTCGAGCGCTGGCTGTCCTCTAGCCGGCCCTCCCCTCCACCCCGTTTATTCGGCTGCAGTTTCTCTGCTTGTAAGTTGTATCCGTTTCCACCACACACCCACACACCGGATGGCTAAAACCACAGAAATGAATTCTCTCACAGCTCTGGAGGCCGGAAGTGTGAACTTGACATGTCAGCAGGACCACGTTCCCTCCGATGTTCCAGGGGGAACCAGCTCAGTGCCCGGCTCCTGGCTTCAGGCAGTACTCTTCGGCTTCCTCAGTTTCTAGATACATCACTCCCAACTCTGCCTCCATCTTCACGTAGTCTTGTCCCTCCTGTGTACGTCTGTGTCTGAGTTCGCTTCTTCTCAGAAGGATGCCAGTCATTGGATTCGGACGCCTCCCAATCCAGTAGGACCTCATCTTGACTTGGTCACAGTTGCAAAGACCTGATTTCCAAACAAGGGCAAGCTCCCGGGTACCACGGTTAGGACGTGAACCTATCTTTACAGGGGACGCGATTCAGCCCCAGACATGAGAGGGTCAGGGGCATACTGGGTAGTGGCATCCCAGGATTTTGTGAAATAAATGTGCAAGGACTGAGCCAAATGACAGCTTACCAGCGTCATTCCATCTCGGGCCATCACGGGACCCCACAGCACCCTGTGTGGGCCCCCCTTAAAACAGGTGTCTAGTCCTTTGTGCTATTATTTTCAGTGGTGGGGATGGGTCTCCTCCTTGTCCCACCCTGGGTACCTGGGGCCACTCCTGGGGACTGAGCGAGCAGACGACAGGCCTTAAATCCATCTGGGACTCCTTTCCATTTGCCCTCCCCACAGGCCTTGGGCCCCACCCCTTCTCTGCCCCCACAATTCCTGCCTGACCCCAGCTCCCCTTGATGGCTCCGGCACCTGCTGGCTTTCTCACGGCCTCCTCCCTTGCTCGCTCCACACTGCATTCAGACAGAACCTTCCTCGCAGAGGTGGATCATCTCACTCCCCATCTCAAAGCCCACCTCTCTGTCTTGAGAGGCCCCTGATCTTCCACTTACTTATTTCTTTGATAGACTGGGGCCCCATGGGACATCATCTTGGGGGCGCTTGCTCTCACTGTGAGGGAGTCCCTCTGGAGCACAGCTCATCAGGCACTTGCCCTGGGCACCTCGAGGAGGGTGGGGCAGGGTTGGTGTCGTGGAGGGTCGACCTCTGCAATCCCACATGACCCCTCCCCAGAAGGGCCTCGGGCTGGGTGTAAGTCTCCCTTGTCACTGTTGTCACTGTCAGATTTCTCAGTACTTTTTGAACAAGGGTCCCATATTTTCATTTTGCACCAGGCCTTCTAAGTCACACGGCCTAGCCTAGCGTCTGGTAGATAAAAGGGGCTCTCGAGGGATAACTACTGAATGGTGTCGCAGGCACCCCTTGTTGGAGGGGAAGCAGATCTTGTGCCCTGCCCACCGCCCCCTCCCTGCCCACCTCCAATCTCCTTCTGAAAAACCCAGCCTAGACCCTACCCAACCTGAAACGCAGAAGCCCTTGCAGGGGAGGGGACGGGGGAGGAGAGGGCTGGGTAGGACACAAAGTGACCCTGAATCCCTGGCCTCTGTCCCTGGCTCCTTAAAGACACCTCAGAAACAGCAGTAGCAGAGCCCTGCAACTAGGAGGGGCTGTTGGTGGGGATGGGGGGTAGGAGACAGGCTGCAGGAACCTCCCAGATGTCCCCAAGGCCCCTCAGGAACCTACAGGATGAACTCACTCCCTCTGCAGGGCACAGCTGGATGACCGTGCTGCGCAGGTGCGACCAGCAGTAGGCGGGGCCTCCCGCTCCTGGGTCCAGTTCATCCCAGACTGGGGTGCAGCCCACTCGGTGAGCTCTTTCTTTAAACCACCTGAACCCCAGGCTGAGATGTCAGCCCCTTTCTCTCCTTCCAGTCATGGCCAGGAGAAAGCCTCTACCCGAAACCCACCTCCTTCTTGCCGATCCCGGATTTTTCGAAGGGAGCAGCTGTCTGTCCTTCCGGGGCTTTCCAGTGGGCAACATGACCTAGCTAGGGTTTGATGACATGCTCTTTTTTGGGTTACTTTTCTTTGTATGGACCAGATATTATTTCATTTTACCCCCATTTATGTGGGTGACAGAAATACTCCTTATTCAATTAAAAGCATTACAGCAAAGGGAATCTTTGTAAATCATAGTAAGGTGGGGTGGATATGGGGGCACTTGGGGGGATCCTGAGGGAAAGGGGGCATTTCTGAACTCTGGTCCCAGCCCTCATACACAGTGGACACTGAGGCTCAGAGCAGGGAGGGGACATGTCTGGAGTCCCATACGGGGCCTGTGGTGATGCCAGTGCTCTCCTCCAGCTGACAATTCAGCCTTAACGTCTGTGGTTCACAACGAATCAAAGCCTGGGCTGCCATTTTGCTTCCAGAAAACCCCTTCCACCCAGTCCAACCCCCCCTCCCCTGACGTCGGGGCTCCTTGGCCCATTTAAAAACCCGGGCGGCAGGCAAATCCTCCTTAGCAATCCTCAGACAAGCAAGTCTAGAGAGTGGAAATTATGTTTCTGCTTTGAAAATTGCCACTGACTGCCTTTCCCACCTTCTGCTCAGCAAATCTTCACAGGCCGTGTTTTAAATACTCTTTCTCCTTTTGCTGTGATCAAAGGACTTGCTTGTTCCCCTGATAGGTGACAAAAGATGTCAGAAAGACTAATGAGAGAATGTGGTTGCTGCCACCGCCCTCCCTTCCTTTCTCCTGGAAGGAGGATCAGAGGGCAGAGCTTCTTGGGCTGGGTGGCATTTAAGATTTAAGCAGGGGAGAGATAAGGGTAGAGGTTGGAGCAGGGATGAAGGAGGGGGCCTCAGGCAGGCTGATAATTTGGCGCCAGTGGCTGACATCAGTTGGTGGGCCTCCCAGCATGCATTTCCTTCTCTGGGCAGAACATCCCAATTTTGCTTTGGAATAAACCACCATGCCTCCAGCATCATTTGGTTCAGGAGACATGGCCCCAGCCCCAGCTGTGGGCTGTGTGTGTGACTGAGACTGGCCCCAAGGTAGGTATATGACCCAATCAGAACCATGGAGAAGGAATCTTGGGGCTCTAATTGGACCGAGTGCTAGGAGAGAGGACAGCACTTCCAACTGGTCTTGGTGGGATGGGGATGCAAGCCTGGAGCTGTTGGGGAGCTTGCCCAATAGGGACTAAGGAAACAGAGCCCAAAAATGGAGGAAGAAATGGTCCACTGAGTCCTGATGATCTTAAGCACCTAGATCAAACCACACCTGTGTACGGACGCAGAAAACACCCTTTTTTTGCTTCAACTCCTGAGGTTTTTCTTTCATTCTGACAAAAGATGGCCATTTCATGATCATCTTTTTTTGTTTTATTTTATTTATTTATTTGAGAGAGAGAGAGTACAAGCTGGGGGAGAGGCAGAGGGAGAGAGAACCAGGCTCCCACTGAGCAGGGAGCCCAATGTAGGGCTTGCTCACAGGACCCTGAGATCATGACTTGAGCTGAAGGCAGATGCTTAACTAACTGAGCCACACAGATGCCCCACTATCATCTTTTTAACACCTGAACATGTGACTTTAGGTGCCTCGCTCCCTACTATAATCCCTCCCTAACCCCAAGGATTTGACAAATACAATTTCTTCCATCACATTTCAAGGCACAATTTCAGTTCCTTCCAGGCTCATCACACACCAATACTGCAAGAGTCTCTGTTGGATGGCACAAGTTCAGATGGGAAAACTGAGGCTCACTCAAGTGCATACCACATAGAGATTTCCTAAGGTAAGTCACACCTCTGGAGTTCTCTCTGCCTGGGTATCTTCCCACCCAAGAGACAGTCTAGAGGAATGGATCAAAAGTCCTCACAGCCCTATGACTCCCACAACCTCTATCACTTTCCCTGAACTTAACTGTCCCATTTTATAGGTTCAGGGACTGAGGCAGCAGCAACAAGGAATGTGTGATACTCCAACTCTCATCTCCTTATCCTGACACACACTCAGTACTTAATCTTGAAGCTAGGGGAGAAGGAGACTGAGCACTGACAACATTGATTGTGCTCCTGGATCCAGCCATGCCTGAAGGCCCTAGAACTATCTCTTGGATCTTTCAAGAGCTGATAATTCCTCCTTCAAGATTTATTTCAGGATTTTGTTACTTACAACCAAAAGAGTCCTGATTATATAGCTGCATTCAAATCTCTGAGGGGCCATATGTCATAGAACAAAGGAACAACTCTAGTCAGCCAGCCCCAGAGGTCAGAAAGAAGACCTGTCTTAGAAAGTTCAGGCATTCCATGGACTTCCCCAGTTATCGAGGTGGGTTAGAGCCCCTGGAAGCAGTGGGAGGGGAGGCTGGCAATGTGGAGAATTGGTGGGAACCAGAGTTCATGGGATGGACACAAATGCCCAGGTGAGGTGCCCCTGGGAGAGGGCCTGGTCTTCGGGAACCAGGGCCATAGATGCCCAGACCAGTGGTTCTCAAAGCATGGTCTCTGGACCAGCATCAGGGTCACCTGGGAACTTGTTAGAAATGCAACCTCTCAGGTTGTGCCTCAGAACTACCGAACCAAAAACCGGGTGTTGGGCCAGCATGTTGTGATTTTCACAAGCCTTCTGGGTGATTCTGATGCTGCATAAAGTTTGAACACTACTGGCTTAGACATTTAGATAAATTAACTCTATGCAGTGAGGAGAGGAAAGTAATGCCTATTAAGAAGAGATGTGGGGACCCCAGAACCCAGTGATTGATCTTTCCTGTTCACATGTGTCTCAGGGACCTTCAGCAGCTCCGGAAGGTGGTACAGTGACCTCCATGCCTCTCCCATGGGCCCGCACCAAGCCAGCTAGCAAGGCCAGGGACAGCCACCACCTCCACGTCCCTCCCGGCTCATCTATCTCAGCTCCCTTCTGGGCACCCCACGCAGCAGCCTGCCAGTACTGACCCAGTGAAGAGGGAGGGCCCACAGGGTGTGAGTGAGGGCAGAGGTCGACCAGATGAACTTTAACCTGACACTCTAGGGTCATATGCCAATCAGCTCTCTGACTGCACCCCTGCCCTAACTCAAGTTCAGTAACTGTCTCGAGGTAGTAAGGATAAAGCTGCATTTTGCGGCAGTAACAAACTAATCTGACATCTCAGTGGCTTAACACATGACGTGTTACTTTCCTGTTCTCACAAAGCCCAGAGCAAGTCGGGAGACTTTCTAGGACAACACAATGTCTCCGTAGACCGGCTGCTTGGCTCTCACGGCTCTGCTATCTCAGGGCAGAGAGAACTGCAAAGACATGTACAGACTCTTAGCATTTCCACCCATGTCACTCCCACTTGTAGTCCCCTGGCCAAAACTAGCCTTATGGCTCCAGCTAGCTTCGAGGGGGTTGGGACACACCAGAAGCATGTGGAGAGTTGGCGATTGATAGAAATCTCTGCTACCTACCTGTTGGACACCCCAGCAGTTGCCCACTCTGCCACTGCCCGTGGGATCCCTCATTTCTTCAAAAACACCTACTAAGGGTCGACAGAACCAGACACTGTAAGCAGTGTGGATGTGGACGAACATACACAGGACAGACACGGTTCCAGTCCTTCAGGAGTTTCTGGGTAGAGGGTGGGGTGCTGCAAAATCAGGCAGATCCTCCCAAACATTCCCCAGACTCATATTTCTATGCCCCCATCCTTCCTGACTCGCCAACCAAGTTTAGTCAGGTTTCAATCCTTGACGGAGGCTCAGTTTTGTCATCTGTACAATGGGCATAATCAATGAACAGAAGTCATCCAATAATAATGAGAAGAGTGAGTCTCAGACCGATGATATCTCACAACCCTGGGCAGTGGGGCCGGGATTCAAATGCCATCTGTCTGATTCCCATCTTCAGGTCCCCTGCGGGGTCCTTCCTCTTCCTCCCTGGGTGAGTGGCCCCTGCAGAGTGTCTCTCAGACTTTTTTTTCTTCTTTGTAAGTAGGCTCCAGGCCCAGTGTGGGGTTCCAACCTGGGGCCCAAACTCATAATCCTGAGATTAAGACCTGAGCTATAATCAAGAGGCAGGTGCTTAACTGGCTGAGTCACCCAGGCGCCTCTAAACCTTTTAAGCTTTCTATAAGAATGAGGGGATCCGACAGCCCAGCCTCCCTGCCACAGCCAACATTAACCAGGCCTGGTCCCCTGAACATAACTTGAGCCAGCCCAGCCTGATCTCCGAGGCATCTTTGGAACTGGTTCCCAGCTCGGGTCATCCCAGGAGGACCAGAGTGGCCTGTCTGACAACCAGGATTCAGACAGGGCCCGCTCCAAGCCCCTCATTCCCCCCATCTCCCCCTGTCCAGACTTAGATGTCGTTCAAAAGCTTACCACGGGACCCAGCGAGGCCACCACTGCCACCATTAGAAACCTGATCCCGAGTTGCTGATTAAAACCAGGAGGGGGTTTTAATCAGCTGGGGCCATATGCTATTTAACTGAAGATTAAAGTACCAATGATAAGCATCATCTCGGAAAGGATGTCGTTAAAGGAAGAGCAGAACAGCCAGTGGTATCTTTTATCATTACAGCAGCCCCGCGCCAAGCTCTCGTTAGGGGCTTTGAGGACCATCTGGGTCCTGTCTTTATTATGCAGCGTACAGAGTCATTGTGTTTAAGACAGCTCCCGAGCCCACGCCACGCTCAACTTCTAAATATACAATTAATGCCTATTAATTATAGTTTTCAAACCAGCAAAATGATCCTTCATTAACTTAATAGCCTCTTCTATTTTATCAGGAAATTGAATTCTCGCTTTCCATCATCCTTGCATCTGAAGCCCCCCAGGGGTGGGCGTTACGTGATGCTTGTCTGACTGGTGAGGGGAAGACCTGCCTATCCTCCGGCTGGCTTGACACTCCTCCCTGCCCCATGCCACCATCCGCCATGAGATGGGAAGCCATGGAGCCTTGGTCAAGCTGGATCCCAGATCATCAAGAATCAGATTGCAATCAACGTGTGTGTGCGTGTGTGTGTGTGTGTGTGTGGCAGGGCGGGGCGAGGGGGGCGGGATAGAGAGGCTTACCTCCCTCATCTGTAAAATGGGCATGATGGCAAGCCTCCCGCGCAAAGTTGGCAGGAGGATCACATGTGCAGGGCTTTGCCTGCCAGGGGATTTTCACACCGTGGCTTTGCAGAGTGCCCAGAGCAAGAAAGAGACTGCTTCCGCGCCCCAGCTCTGTGGGTCCCCAAGCCTGTCTAGACTCTCCTAAAACCCAATTCCAGCTTTCTATACGTTTAAAGCAGCTCCACGCTTCTCTCACTCTGTTGTGACTTCATATCCACAGCTTTATTTTAAGTCCTGTCACCTCATCTCATTTGTGCCTTAAAGTGGTTTAGAGCTAAGCAGAAAAGACAAGTAGTTGCACTCCAAGGGATGTGTGGGGAAGCCTGAGAGGGACATCTGCCCCAGGCTTGGGGGTCAGGGAGGACTTCCTGGAGGATCTGGTGTCGAAGGAGGCAGCATAGACCCACAGCCCCTGCTGTTTTGGCCTGCGGTCAGGGACAGCCCCTCAAGCACAGACTCGCCTCGCCCCCCCAGCAGAATCGCTTCCCATGCTGTGCCCAGTCTTCCTACAAGGACCTTGGGCCTTCTCCAGGCCTGCAGGGGCCTGCCTGCAAGCCCAAAGCCTACCAGTGGGTGGGGTTGGGGAGCGTTGGCACCCGTCTGATGGCTTCTCAGGGAAAAGCCCCCCGAGACCCAGATCAGGGGGCTACATCGTCCCGCAGGTGGACACTCTGGGAGTGCTGGGCTCTGTACACATCTGTAGAGTTCTGTGCCTCCTTGTGTCAGCTTGTCACCTTGTCTCACTCTCCTGTCCCCTCACTGCTCCTGCTGGCATCCCTCTGCCAAAACGCCATCTGCCCTCAAGCCCTTGTCTCAGGCTCCGAGGTGGGGAAGCTGGGCAAAGAGCAGGGGCAAAAGGCTCAGCAGGGAAAGGAGCAGCAGCTCCCAGGACAGAAGGGGAGCAGAGGGATTGGTTGTTTGAGGACAAGGAGGTACAGTGGGGCAGGGTGGGGAGGGAAGTGAGGGTGTGAGGGAAGGTGAGGCCAGAAGCAGGCAGGAGCGCCTCACAGAGGCCTCATCGGCTGGGGTGGGAGATAGCTGGGGCCTTTGACCTTTACTAAGCATGAAACAAGTTTTGGGGTAGAATGGCGAATTTGTTTGGGGGCATGCAGTTGGGATCCCTTGTTACCAGCCTAGAGATGGTCATCAAGGCCAAGGCTGTGGATGAGATCCTGGGAAGTGAGGCCATGGAGAAGAAAGGGGGCCAGGATCAAGATTGCAACAATGCCGCCATTTTAGAAACTTTTTATTTTGCCATTACTTACAGATTCTGCAGAGACGGTACAGAGAGGTCCCACGTACCCAGTTTCAATGCAGCCATTTTTAAAGGAGAATTCGGCAAAGTGGTCCAAAGTGGTCCTGCTAAATGTGGTCCAGAGGGGCTAGAGAATGTCCAACAGGGCTTGATGTCCAGAAAGTCATTTCACTGAGAACTCAGTTTGGTTGCAAGAGGAAGTGGCTTAAATAAGAAAAAAGTTGATTTCTTCCTCATTGAATAGTCTAAAGGCAGGCGTCCAGGTCTGTCGGAGAAGTCCTGTTCCTCAGGAACACAGGCTTCTTCCAGCCACTCCACCCTCTCTATGGCATTGTCCTTGTCCTCACGGTCCAAAGCATTGGCTTTCCAGGCAGCAGAATGGAAGAGGGGATGGAGGAGAAGAGGGACAATGGGAATAAACAAGCCAGCTCTTAAAAAAGATTCCCAGGGCTAGTCCTCCTTCGGACTAGAATTTAGTGGAAAAAAAAATGAGTTGTAGTAGAGTCTGAGAACCATAGCCTTTATTCTTAGAACTCAAAACCAGAGATTCTACTACCAAGAAGAAAGGGAGAATGCATACAGGGGAGCAACAAGCAGCCAGTGCACAGAGTCCAAGAGTGGAGGGAGAATATGCAAGGGAGAGACTGTGGTCACCATCATGAAACACAGCCAAGAAGTCAAGAAAGGTGGCTACTGACATACCCATTGGGTTTAGGAATAGAAAAGTCAATGGCAACCTGGTGAGGATAATGACAATTGTCCCTCTGACTCCAGAGCCCTTGATCCTGAGTTCTCTACTTCTCCCAGAGTTGGCTTTTGTCAGGTGGGTGGGGCCAAAAGACCCAGGTGATGGCACTGAAGGTGTTGTAGAGAGAATGGTAGCAATCCAGACCAGGGGCTACTCTAGAGCAAGCAGGAAGTGGAGACAAAGACCAGAAAAGACACTGGTGGATTGGGAAGAACCAAGAGGGACTGTGAGAAGGACAGGAGGGAGGACAGGGGGAGGTGGCAGTTTTTGTGGCTTCTGAGGTGGGGCACTTCTGGGCCCACAAGGAGGCCGGGGTGGGGGGTGGTGGCTAAAGAAGTGGGGGAAAGGAGGTCTTTGGGGAGAGGGCTGGAGGTTACAAAATGCAGGACGTGGGTGTCCACTTGAGTGCTGAAATCCCCCAACGATGCTGCAAGATGTCAGATGAAGGCAGACACTGAGTTTCCTTGGCGCAAACCCAGGTGCCTCCAAAGCCACCCCAACACTTTCCCATTCTTAGGGCCACCGTGGACACCTGCCCCGAACCTTGAACGTTGGCCTGTGGGTCCCCAGGAGAAGGTCCCTACCCCTCTCCTCTTCCTCAAAGCCCCTCCGTGATCACCCGGCACGGGCCAGACAACCCTAAGGAAAAGACGATGCTAGTGCCCTCTGCCCCCCCATGCAAAGCATTTCTGTGTCCGCCAGCCCATTTCCCACCTGCCGGCACCTCCCAGGCTGTGCGGAAGGTCTGTCCGCACACCAGAGCCTGCTCTGCCTGCCGGCGGGAGCGGCGCACTCACGGCGGACAGCAGTGGGTGGATAAACGCCCCGGCGCCCTTGCTGCGGGCGTGTGGAACTCTGAGGGTGTTCTACGTGGGCTCCCGGGGTTCCCAGCAGGATTAAGCCCCCACCGTCCACACGGCTCGGCGTCCCTGCCTCACTTCCTCACTGCCCTGCTGGCATTTTCCAGGATCGCTTTGGAAGAAACGACTTGATCTCAAATCTTCAAATCAAGGAATTTCTCCTGAGAAAAGCCAAGCAGCTGGAGTGTCCCTGGTGAGCAGCTGCCAGGTACTGCAGGAGTGATACTCAGCGACATGCTCCGGGACCGGGGCTCTCTGTCTCTGCTCTGCGGTCTTCAGTCACCTCGCAAGATGGCGGCCTCCATGACATCTCGCAAGCCCGTCCGCAGACTTCCCTTCAGATCCCATTGGCCAGAGTAGGGTCACATGACCTATCGTGAGCCAATCACTGGCAAAGAGGATGGCTTTGCCAAGGTGGCTTGGACAAATAGTAAAATTAATAGAGAAGGTCTCCTGCTTCTGTGGAAGTGCTGAAGAAGGAGAAGAAGGAGGAAGAGAGTAGGAGAGGGAGAAAAAAAAAGAGAGCAAAAAAGAACCCAAATTCGTAATGACCAAAGAACAACGTTAGAAGCTCACACATATATATCTGGCTATGTTATAAATATTAAAACGTGAAATAGTGAAAAGACAGAGCTGGTTGATCCTTCATGCCCTCCCTCCCTCCTAGCCTCCCTTCTTTCCTTCCTTCCTTCTTTCCTTCCAGCATATATTGAGTGTTTACTATGCCCTTGGCCTCAAGGAGCTCACAGCCTACTTGCTGGGGGTCGGGGTGGGCAGACAAGAAAAGCACAGAGTGTGCAAATGACAGGGTGGCAGAGGCATAACCTACGGATCCCCTGATTCAGCTGTTTCATCACCTGGTACGCACCTGCCACCCTCTCAGCCATCCAGGATCATGCCTGCTTTACATAGCCACTCTCCTCCAGGAAGCCTCCCCCGATTTCTCCGGGGTGTCCAGGATCTACCCTGTCTCTGTGCCCTCTCGGAACTTGGATGGACCAGACGCTGGGCTGACACTGCCTTGGCTGCCTCTGAAGTGTCCTTATGTCCATTTGTCTGTCTTCCCCACTAAGGGTGAGGGCTCCAAGACTGAGGGGGCTGTGTCCCCAGAGCTGACCCACAGCCTAGGCTGACCTGCTCTGCATAGACCCCGCCCTCACACCTGCCTCTGGCCTCCTCCTCTCCCTGTCTCTCCCATCAATTTCTTATTTCATAAAAATCAATTTCTGTCCCGTTTTTGCCATGTACATAAAAGACTGTGGCATCAATTAGCCTTAGTTCTCTCTCTCTCTCGCCCTCTCTTTTTCCTCCTCGTCTTTTTTGGAAACCTCTTTGTAGGGAAAATCTCATATTTCAGCAATTTGCATTATCCACACACTCAGCTTTGAAGTTCTAAGTTATGGTAAGAAAAGGACCCACTTATCTGCCCATAAAAAATGTTCAAAGCTTATAAATTCCCTGAAACAGATGTACATTATCATTGGATTTGCCTTTCTTTTTGCTAGAGCATGCCTAATAGAGTTTCGGCCGCCCCCTGGCCCCCTTCCCCCGCCCCTGTTAGCATCTTGTCTCCACAGAAGCCCGCTCCCCACTGGGCCAGACTGACTTCAAAGGTCCCAGGCTGTCTGTTAGAAGCAAAGCACAAAGTGGGAACATAGGGGCCTTTTAAATCCCCCGCGTTTAAGTCAATATCATGCCTCCCTTCTTTCCCCTCTTCTGGTGGAGGGACATAAGTCAGCCATTCCTTTTCTGCCTTCACCAGCACCAATTCAGCAATTACCCCAGAGAAAGGAAAACTGAGGCCTCTTTCTCTCTCAGCCTCCTTCTTTACCCTCTTGTTTTTCCCAACTTTACTTTCTGTTCCTTCACCCACTTAAGAAAGATATTGTTCAAAAGCAAGGAAGGTATCGCTGATCCCTGGTGTAGACCAACAAGGGGATCCTTAGTACTTTTGTGGGTAAGAGTGTCCCAAGCAGCTTCTGTCTGACAGGCTGCCACTGTGTCCTATGATGAGAGCCCCCTCTCCAGGCGACTGTTTATAATCTCTACTACGTGACCAGACGGTTACACCCTAATTGCCCTCCCTGCCCTTGATCTTCCAACTTTTTGACGTGTCCTCAGAGTAATGAGCAAACTCTCCATGGGGACCCCCCAGGCCCTGCCCTCCCTGGGCCTCCATCTTGTTGTCTGTGTTCAGCCTCACTGGCTTCCATCCATTCATCTGATGGCCCACACTCTCTCCCACCCCAGGGCCTTTGCACAAGATGTTTCCGCTAGCTTTTCACCTGGCTATATCCTCCTTATCCTTGAGGGTCTCCATTTGAACGTGGCTTCCTGGAGTGTCCCTCTCCAACCCTGGTCTCAATCGTGTCTCCTCTATTATTCCCTCATATGTCTCCCCCAGAAATTGATAACAATGTAATTTTTGTGTGATGGTTGCTCCCCTACTAGATTGAAAGCTCTGTCAAGGGAGTGAGGGAGGATATCTATCCTATTTGGAGCTGAGCATGGCTCTGGCACATAAGAGTTGATCAGTAAATATTTGAGAGTACAGATGGAAAGAGGAATCTGGAGATGAATTTGAGACAGGTGTGGTCCAGGAAAAGGCCAGCCTCATCTGAGAGGAACCTCTCTGTGAGTGAGTACCAAGTCTGGGTCACCCTTTGCTCTGACCAGGCTCAATTTTGGAGTGGTCAGCTCCTAGAGACAGACCTGCAGTAATTAAGTCACATGGCAAGGCTGAGTGAGATACTTGAATGCCAAATTCTCCACAATGAAGGAGGGAAGGAAGGAAAGAAGATACAAGGGAGAGAGGGAGGAAATAAGGTCACATGGACCGCACTAAACTATTCTGGTTAGGATTTCTGAGCAAATTACAATCAGACGTTGCCTTTTGAGGATAGAGTCAGAGGAAATGAAATCAGGTGACCATGGCCATCTGGGGAGGATCTGGCCAGGGGACAGAGCCACCCTAAGTCACCCAGGTCCCATGTGCCTGGACTATCCTGGGAGCCCACAGGCCAAGGCCAGAGGGGTTACCCCTCTCTCCCATGTTACCCAAAGCATTCCCAGTACATTCCTGGTTTTGAGTCCAAATGCCACTACCCCTCCCCGAGGGCAGAGTCAACATGGTTTTTGGTTTTTTGTTTTTAGTTTTTAAAGATTTTATTTATTTGACAGAGAGAGAGAGAGAGAGATCACAGAGGCAGAGAGGCAGGCAGAGAGTAGGGTAGGGTAGGAAGCAAGCTCCCCGCTGAGCAGAGAACCCGATGCAGGGCTCGATCCCAGTACACTGAGATCATGACCTGTGCTGAAGGCAGAGGCTTAACCCACTGAGCCACCCAGGTGCCCCAGGGTCAACATGTTAGTGAACCTGAGCACAATGCTATGAGCGGGGAGGCTCCCTGACCACTTGTCCTTTTGAATGCCATCAGCAGAGAATCCTGGAGCACTAGAGAGGGCCCTATGCCAGCCCTAGCCCAGGCCACGGGCCACGTGGGGAGGCCAGGAGGCACTATCCTCAGTCGCTCCAACAAGTGTCTATCTCTGCAGGGTCTTTGGGATTACAAAATAATCTTTGGTGAGTAAGCGCATGCTTTGGTGGCCATGGATGTTAACTAAATAATCAGAGGCACAAACAAGTATATAGAGCCAATTCTGATTATTCACAGAGTCTTTATTTATGAGTTTGCCTACTGTCTAAAACGCAGAGATTCGTTAACCCCCAAATTGATACTCACACAGTCAATCGTAGTTATGTGTGGAACAGGAAGAAATTTAAGCCACTTAGATGTGTGGGTTTCCGGCTAAAGTCAAACAAGGCAATGTTCTGCCTTCTTGTTTCAGCTCTTGTGCTATGAACAAGTGTCCTTGCTGTAGTCTGTTTCATGCCCCACTTTTTGTATTTGCGTGCCCTGTGTTGGTGATTTCACCGCTTAAAATGCACCCAAATGTGGTGCTGACATGCTGTCTAGCATTTCAAGGCACCAGAAAGCTGTGATGTGTCTTACAGAGAAAACATGTGTTCAATCAGCTTCGTTCAGGCAGCACGTTCAGAATCACGCTGCTGTTGGCCACGAGCTCGATGTTAATGAATCAACAATATATCGTCAATCAGATGTCTTCAAACAGAGATGCACACACAAGGCGAGATATTGACTGGTGGATGAAAATGTTGCAACCAGAGGTTCACAGGAACCTAACCCTTTACGGCCCTTAGGAGCGATGGTTCAGCATGTGCTAATTCAGTGTTAGCAATGACTTTGCAGAACATAACAGGACTCGACTGTAATTGTGAATGTGATCAGTGCCATGAAGAGGGGGACCAGCAGGGCACCATCTTGCTGCAGCTGGGGCCTCAGACTTGGCCAGCAGGCCCACCTCCCAGAGCTTCCCCTTCACTCACATTTGCCCGGACTTGGCTGGGGTGTTGGTAGAGGAGAGGGTAGGACTGGTCTTTGCTCATCTTTGCCAGTGTCCGAAGGCTCCTGGAAAGGGAGAGTCAGGTGGCTAACAGCTCGTCCTCTCCTCAGGTGTCACTCTGTGTGTAACTCTACCACACATTAACTGTGACCTTGGTATAAGTCACTTAGCAGAAAAATCACATGGTTGCTTCGCAAGGGTGTCCTAAGGATGTCAGCAAATGCAGGCTGAGCATACAGAAGGTGCTCCATAAATGATAGGTGTGATGATTTAGACTCCTCAGTGATCCCGGGGCTCAAGGCCTGAGGACAAGGACAGTCCCAGATGCAAAGCAGCTAAGAACTGTCCCAGAGACTCCCTGTGTCCCCCACTGGTTGGGGGGGGGAGGAACTGTTGGGCATGGCTCTTAGGGTACCAGTCCTACCGCTGCCACATCTGGTTAGGGTCCAGAGCTGCCATTCCAAGGCCCAGCTTGTCTGAACCACAGGCAGCCTCATTATGCAAATGAGATTTAAGTCCTGGTCGCAGGAGGCAGGGGTGGTCCTTGCCCAAGTTCACACTGCCGGTCAGGTCTGGAAGGAATGGAGTAACCCCACTGAATGTGGAAAGGCAAAGTAATAGGGCAGGTGGGACAGCCCTCAAGTGTGCAGCTGACCCATGGGGGCTCTGCAGTGGACCTGGGGGCAGGGCGACCCTCGAGACTACACCTCCTTCCCCAGGAGTCCCGGGGGCCAGATTCTCATAACAGTGGCTGCCATTTCTTGAGGGCCTACTGTGTGCCAGACTCTGAGCCGAGTACTTTGTACCCACTGGATCATTTACTCTGATCCTTACAATGCCCCCAGGGAAGTGGGTACTCTGATTAGCCCATGTTACAGAGAAGGCAACTGAGGCACAGAGCGGTTGGGCCGCTGGGCCCATAGTGGTCCCACTGGTCACACAGCTGAGAAGTGGCAGAACCAGGTCTCAGTTACGGGCTGCCTGACGCCAAAACCCATACCCTCAACCACCGGAGCTGAGTCCCTGAGCCTGCATTCGGGGGCCTGGCTGCTGGATCCCATCACCTCCTCAAAGATCAGTCACCAAACCAGAGGTGCAGGGTCCGGGATGTCCCATCGAAAGGCTCTGGAGCCACAGCCTCCTGGGACTGCAGATGGGGAAGCCGAACGCCTAACCTGAATGATAAGACGCAGCCCAGAGAAGCGGGAGTCACAGCCGGTGCCAGGCCTGAACAGGGCAGTGCTGGGCTTCCCCAAGGGCCCACCCTGAGAACCCATCCCCGGTCAACAGCCTTTCTGCTGCCCCCTCCAAGAGAGCTGAGCTATGTGGGGATTTGCTCAGGGAATGTCATGTGTAAGAATCTCCCCTTGTACTTCTCCCCTTGCTTACACTTCCGAAGACCCTGGAGCTACAGCCAAGCGGATCTCATTGGGCCCATTTTACAGAAAAGCAAACTGAGTCTCTGAGCAGTGAAATCACAGGCCCATGGCCAACAGATCAAAGTAGCCCCACCTGATGGAATCCAGCCAGAGTCTTTTGAGTTGGGGTTCTTCCCACCCACTCTGCCTCTTTTCACAGTGATGGGCAGGGTCTTGCGCAGGCTGGCCCGCTCCGCGGGGGGGCCCCAGCCAACCCTGCCCCAGCTAAACGGGGAACGGGGCCATGTGCCCAGAGTGGATTTCTAGAACTGGCCCCAAAGATCTTCCCCATGAAAATCCTCCCGTGCCTGAAACACCCCCATTAGCATCTAAAACTCTGCCTCGAACAGGCTCAGGTTTTCATGGGATCGCTGGCCCCCAAAGGTGCTTGAGCATCTTCAGGGACATGAGCTGAGATGCTGCAGGACCCAGCCAGGGAAGGAGCATGGGCCCCCGGCTGCCGGGGCTCCAGGACAGTGCAGGCATGCGTACCACGGAAGGGGCGTCACCATAGCTCCCAGGGATCGCTGCCATGTTGGGAAGGTGGGTCTGGTGGAATGGCTTTTTTTTTTTTTCCATCCTTATGAGAAAAGCTCAAAATCCAGATATTTAGATGGCATCTTCAGATTTGGGAAATTAATTCAAAAATTTTGAAACCCCAGATGGGTCAATCATGCCATGTTGAGGGGTGTGTGTCGGGTACAGCCCGAGGGATCAGAGGGTAGAGGAGGAAGCCCGGGGAGGCTCAGAGTAGGCAGGGGATGGGAAGGATGGGAGAGTGACAAGCTCTCAGGGAGGGTGGCTCCGAGTCCCGCACCATGTCCCCCGAGGCACTGCAGATGGCTGACTGCTGGACCTGCAGTGACAGGCCTCCATCAGTCTGGCTATAGCCAAGCCTTGTCTATGCAAGCAGGATCACCAAAACGGCCCCTGCAGAGTCCCTAGCCTGTGACTGAGGCCGTGGAAGCCTTCTCCCCAGACATCACTGACGGATGCCAGCCCCATCCCCACGTCCCCCAGCAGGAAGCTGAGGCCACAGACTGGAAGGGAGTCCGGGAACTGGCCTGGACTCAGCTGCAGGAAGGAGTGTCCATATGCACCTGCCTCCTCCAGACTCAGTTCTCCCATCTTTAAAATAGGGACACTAACTCCTGCCCAACCACTGTGTTGTTAAACGGCTTTTCACAAACACAATGAACATTCGGCCAAATGTTCACTGATTTGCAGTGGTAGGGGAGGAGGGTGGGACACCAACACAGTGAGGGGAGGGGTCGTTCTTTTTCAATAAAGCTCAATTTTTTTCTTTAAACAGTAAAAGGCTACAGTTTTCTTTTCTTTTCTTTTCTTTTCTTTTCTTTTCTTTTCCATTCTTACTTAACAAAATTAGAAGTCACTGATGCTGTGTTGCTTTCCTGGACTTTTACCTGAACTATGACCGCTTTGCCCAACTCCACAGTCAAGGATTCTGCGGCAGGAGAACACCCGTAAACCCTCCAGTCGCTAAAGGACATGCAATCCCCTTCTTCCCACCTTCCTTTCTCTGACATTCCTTCTTTTCCCTTTAGTGACCACCTACTGTGCACATGCTCTGGGGAAGGGCAGTTACAGAAGTCCTTTCTCTGGGCACTGGCTAACTTGGTTCCAAGAAGTGAGGTCTCGTTGTTCAAGAAAATCTAGAGCCAGCTTTGATGAACTTATCCAGAATTTTGTGATGAGAACTATCTAGAAAAGAGTTATTTTAGTGGAGCCAGTGGGGGAAGGGTATAGTCAAAGCTTGGGGTGAAGTAGAGAGTTGGGGGTGGTAATCCTATTATAGCACTCACAGTCCCTTAAGGCCTTCGTCCCACTCTGCCTCCCTGAGATCTGAGTGGTAGCCTGGGGGAAGGGGGGTGTGGGGGACGCGCTGGGACTGCTCACCTCCTCCAGGACCTCCTCAGACCCCGGCAGTTACTCCATGGCTGGATTCTCATACCCAGGTCCTTCTAAATCTCTAACGCCTCTCTCTGTATACTTCTTCTCCCCAGACATGGGGGATCAGGAAGGGCTCTCCAAAGGGTCAGCCCAGACATGGCCCCCAGTGCAGACCCTTGGAGGGGCTGGGCGGGGCACTGTAACCTTGACCATAACCAAGCCTGGGGCTACAGTGATGCAAAGAGGATCAGCTGGTGGTTGCACCAAGTCCCCTCTCCGGAAGCCTGGCCTTGACAGAGGACACGCGCCTCCCACAGGGAGCAAGGAAACCAAAACGAAGTAGGAAGATGGAGAAGAGGCCCCTTGCGTCTCCCTAAAGAGCCAAGGGAGGAAGGTGTGTGGTCCACACACCAGGGGTCACTGTGGACTCATCCCCGCTAGAAGACACTCCTGGGACTCTCACTAGAGCTGGCTGTCCTTGGGGGCCTGTGGTTTTACCAGGAGAGGGGCGGGCCGTTATTGAGGTCTAGGTGGCAGGGCAATGAGGAAAAGAACTTGGCCTGCACCAGGAGATCTGTTACTGGATTATCCGGTTTTGCCCTCTGGTGTGGCCATGGCCACTTGCTCCAACATCAGGAGGCTTTTGGGAGGCTCACGGCTCAGTGCACTCACTCCTGAAGGTAGGGGAGGCGAGGGTTCCACCCTGCTTGCTCCAAGGCATAGGCCACTGGGTTTCTCACACTGTGGTCCCTGGGTCCAAGTGCAACAGCACTCCCTGGATGGGAGGCGTCAAGGGCACTCATGCCTGCTGCCATCACATTCCAGACCCATATGATCTCACTCTCTAGGTGGGGAGGCGGGGGCTGGGTATCTGCATCTAACATGTTCCCTGGGAGAGGCTTATGGTGCATTGAGGTTAGGGATTTCCCTCGAATGAGGTCATCTGGAGAAAATGCAAGGCTCAGGGTTCTCAGTCTGGCTCACCAGAAGGACACTGGGAGCAGGAACCTAGCCGCACGCCCAGACCAGCATCATGGGAGGCAGGCGGGCCCTGGAACTGGGATTTTTAGAACTTTTAAAACTCTCCCCGGGTGATTGTGAAACACTCGGGATGAGAGTTAGAGGCTGTGAACATTCCACTCTGCCCTCCCCACGGCCCCACTCCCCGCCACGTGGTCTATGCCTGAGTCATGTCTGGAGGGTCTCCTGTTGAGGTAGAGGCCCTTTTGTCCCCACCAGGCTCACAGGCTGAAAGCACCAGGATTCTTCCCCTTTAGGGAGAGAAAGTGGAGGGGAAGAAAGCCCAGAGGAGGGTCAGCAGGAGCTGGGGGAATCAAGGCCAGGCTCTGAGTGTCATTTCCTCCCTGGGGTCAGCTTCTGCTACTAGAAATGGGTCTCACACTCATTCCCCCGCCTCACTTTAAAGGAAGATGTTGAGGCCAGAAAATCTTTTGTGGAGACAAAAGATCTGTCTTGATCTGTAAAGTCATTCAAGGGCACAATCTCCTGAGAAGAGGGTGAGGTTCAGTGGCCTGCGGGGTTGAGAGAAGGTGACAAGTCAAAAACCAGATCGGAGCCCCCAACAAGGCAGTGATGAAACTTTAATGAATGGGGAAGGGTGCCCTCCACACCACCGCTTTTAGGAGTTGCTAAAGCGATTAGCTCTGTAAAACACAGCAGGTGCGTATGGGAAGCCCAGCCACACCCACGGGATGGAGGGTGAAGCCAAGGCAGGGCTGGGAGGGTGGAGGCTGGGCCTGGATTGGACAAGGGCAAGGCTGCTGTGGGGTCTTTTGGGCATGCCACCCCAGCATGTCTGCTAGGTGCGGCCCTGCTTCAATGAGCAGGTGAAGGCGTCGGAGGGCGCCATCGTGCGCTGACACTGAGCACCTCTCAGGAGTCCCCTTTCATTCCCGGAGGGCCTCACAGAAGCTGGGGTCATTAGTGGCAGCGACAGACAGAAACGGTATTTGATATTCGGGCAGCCTCCCCTCCTCCCACCGCCTCCAAGGGTGCCTTCCCTCCGGCCCTATAATGATTTGACATCTAAACGCTGAGCACAAGGAAGGGGAAGCAAAAGAAACTGCTCCCGGCTGTTTCCTTTGCCAGAAAGTGTAATTGGCATGGCTGCGTGGGAAGTGCACGAGACCACCACCCCCCCAGGCTCCCCGGCCCCCCAGTGCTCCCCAGGAGATGAGAGCAGGGCCTGGCAGCTGTGAGCCTCACGCCTCAGCCTGCCTGGCTGCCTGACACCCCAGACCTCCTCAGGACCCAGTGACAGATGAGCAGAAACGAGGCATCCTAGCCCCCACCTAGTGCTTGTGCTCCTGTGAGCGCCCGAAGCTGCCCAAGCTGAGTCCTGCCCCGGCTACACCTTCTCCAGGCCCCAGAGGAGCTCAGAGCTCAGGGTTCTGGAGAAGCAGCAGCGGTTTCTCTGGAAAGGATGTCAGGAGATTTGCAAACAAGACAAAACCCACCCATAGCAGCCTGCAGGAAAGTGTGCTCAAAGCCTCACCAAGAAGTGTGGTTGACCCCTTCTAGTTTTCTTTTCCCTCCCTGCTTCTTTCCTTCCTCCCTCCTTTCCTTCTCTCCTTAATCCATCCCTCCCTCGCTCCTCTCCCTTTTTCTCTCTTCTTCCTTCAACTTCTAACTATTTGGTACAACTTTTAGAGGTCATTTATAATCTACCAACATTGAAATCACACATGCCCTTGAACTCAGCAGTTCCGTGCTGGCGCTGTCCCTCTAGCTCCTGCTGGTGGGCACCAGGACAATTGTGCGCAAGGACCCTACGTGCCACTGGGATGAGAGACCCACAGGCCTGGAAGGAGGGGATGGGGCAAGTCCATGACAGCGCCTCCGAGCAAGAGAAGGCTGAGCAGCTGTTGGAGAGAAGGGGGCCAAGCTCTCTAGCCACCGGGTAAGATCTCCAAACACACCAGGTCACAGAGGAAAGGCCTGAGTATGAATACTATGTTACTCCTTGGGTAAAAATAAAAAAGTGGGGGTGGGAAAGGGATTAAGCAGCATGGCAGTGTTTTCTTTCTTAAAAATAGATCTGAAATAAATATTGTAAACTGTCAGCATGTGTCAAATCTGGGCGGTGAGCTCAGTTACTGTTACCGTTTTCTGTTTCAAACCTTGTTTGAAATATTTACTAAAATAACAAAACCGGGCGGGGGAGAGAGGGGTGGGTGGGACACAGAGGATTTTAGGGCAGTGAAAATACTCTGTATGATATTGTAACGACGGACACATCATGGCCTATTTGTGCAAACCCACAGAATGCCCAACACCAAGAGTGAACCCCAAGGCAAACTATGGACTTTGGGACGTTACTGAGGGCCTACGTAGGTTCATCCTTGGTTAAAAAAAAAAAAAAGTACCATTCTGGTGTGACATGTTGATGATAAAGGATGCTGTGCCCTCGTGGGAATCTGTATCTTTCCCTTGATTTTCTCCCAAACCCAAAGCTCCTCTGAAACAAGTAAAGGCTTTTCAAAGAATTAACAAAATTTAAACATAGAGGTATCTTACAGAAATGCATTTATTCTTGTAACTAACGGCAGCTAACATTTTCATGGTGCTCCTCCCGGCCAGGCCCATGTTAACTCTGAATTTTCGCGACAACCTCGTGGGGTAGGTCTCTTACGATCCCCCTCGACAGAGGGGAAACAGGCTTGAGGAGTACCTTGTACCGCTTGAAGCACAGAGCACTGAGGACGTCAGAATTTGAAGCCAGGCAGCCCGGCCCCAGCGTCTGGGCTCACAACCTCCAAGTCTCACGGAATGGCCCAGGAGGGACCCCGGAAGGTTGGAGTCAGGGATTCTGGAAGGAAGTGTACTTTCTACTTGAATCTTTAACGTAGGCACAGGTCACGATTTTTCAAAAACGGTATTTTAAAGAAATCCCAGTTCCAAAGTAATAACTGAATCCTGGCGGGCGTGGGGCTGCGAGAGATGGAGTCGAACCCCCTCTCAGAGGCTGAGGGAACGCTCTAAAGCCCCCATTGGGAGACTCCCCGTAGGGACCCAATCCCTGGTTCCTTTCCACCTTGCAGCAATTCCAGCCCCCGGTCCCTGCTTCCTGCTCTCATGCTCTGCCTTCCCTTCCCGCAGACTCCGCCCCCTTGCCCTGGGTTGGACACGTGACTTCAGGTGGTCCACAGTGACTGGCCCAGGAGTGGGTACCAGAATCCTGCCCTGGACTACCCCTCGCAGAAGATCCTTTTCCATCTGGTTGTGGGGCTCAGAGGGCCCGCAGCCCCCACAGCGTGACAAAGCACTTCGAGGTAGACGTATAAACCCAGAGAGGGAGGGGCAGGACCCAGCGCCTCTCGGCTTCACCCCACCCCGGCTCCTGGCCTCTCGAGGCCGGCTCCCTCCCATCGGTTTGAGCCGGATGCTACGGATAGAAGCCCACATAGAAGCCCACAACTCAAAACACCGGAAGCCCTGACCCAGTGGTTAAGCCCTCCAGTGGTTAGGGGGTGCTGGGGAAGACTAGAAACCCAGCTCTGCCACCTGCTGTGTGATCACTAGCGAATGAGTTAACCTCTTCGAGCCCGATGCGTATCCTGAGCTCACTACTAAAAATAACTCCTTTCCAGCCACCTCAAACCGAAATCGGAGGCTCTGGGAGAGGAGATGCCAGCTAGCAGCCAACCAGCAAGGAGGCTGGCAGCTGGTCACTCCTTCTTGTGTCCCTCCACTTGCTCCCTGCCTTGAAAGAGCCATCCATGTGGCCCTCAACCAGCACCCTGGCCCTGTGGCTCCCTCTGGCTCCCAGGGGCTTCGACAGGAAGGAGTGGCACCAAGAGATGGATTTCCCTGTAAGGTCCCCACAGGCTGGCTGCATCCCTGAGGGACGACGGTCCCTCATGGCTCCTTAGGGTGGCTCCCTCCCACCCCATGGCTCTGACAGAAGATGACTGCCACCCTCTTTGCTCCCCTGCAGGGGCAGAAGTGGCCCCACACATCGCTGGCCCCAGATTCTGCACTCTTTCTGGAGGTTTTGCCTATGCTTTGTAAATATCCCCTCAGATTTCCCAGTTGGAGCGTGTGTCAAGTTTTCCATGGGACCCTAACTAGTCTCCCCAGGCTCTCATCAGACCAAGTCATGCTCTGTGGAGGACACTGCTCTGGGGCCCCAACTCTTGCCACTGTTCTCCACTGCCTTCCCAGCTTCTGGACTCCAGCAGGCCTCTCCAAATCTGTCAGACCCTGAGCCCAGAAAAAGGACCTGCTGAGGAGAGGCAAGCAACCATTTGCATCTGATGGACAGTGGTCCCACCAAGAGGCATACAGGGTGACATCTGGGCTCAGAACATATCTAGAGAAGCAAGCCACTGATTTCTGCACACCGGAAAAGTTACCTGAGAGTGTGTATTTATAGAAAGATACATGGAAACGGACAGATAGTGCCCAGCTATAGATACAGGAAGCTCGGTTAGGGAAGCACGTAGGTAGGTATGTATATATTTGCCAACGAGGAGAACATGAGGTTTCCACATCTTCCGCCATGACCGACAACACACAAATGCTCGATCTGGGAATACCACGCTTGTTTTTGTGGTTGAGTTCCCTCTCCAGAGGTTTCCAAAATGAGAAGGCTGGCTGCAGGGGCAGTCTTTAAATATGTGTGTGTGTATCTTTCTAAAAAAGAGAGAAGAAGGGAAGGGAGGAGGAGAAGCGTGTTTCCACATGGTGCGTGGCAGAAAAGATGGGACTGGTTTTGGGCGAGGACGTGATCCCACTGGAGAGGCATGAAAGGGAACTCCAGAAAGGACAGCTAGGGTTTCTAGGTTGGGACATAAAAATACAACAGCCAGGAAGGTCACGCGTCTGTGGTCCGCTGAAATCCCTTGTAGCACATTACAATCAGTTAAGGGCCAAAGAAAATCAGAATAATACTAAGAGGTAGCAGCTGTTTATCTTCTCGGAGATTTCGAGGGTCTCTGGAAACTGGCCAGGTAAAGGTGTTCTCCTGGAAGAGACTGGGGTAGGGCACAGCTCTGGCCGAGGGGTCCCCCGGAGCCGGGAAGGGTATGGGCCAGCCCTGTGTGGAAGCGCCGCTCGGGAGCCCCAGAGAGCCTCCACCCCCAACAGGCCACTTGCAAACCCAGAGTCATTTTCTTGGGTAAGTTATGCAGTCCTCACAACATATAAATAAAAGTTTAGTTCTGTGTTTCCATATATCTTCTACATGGAGGCTAGCTGAATATTAGTGGAGTAACAATAATTATTAATAACAATAATCATCATAATAACAATAATTAATAGAATAATAATGCCTTGGGGAGAGCCTGGGGGAGGGGGGGTCCTTCATATGGCCAGGGTGGGGGCTTCCGGGGAGGGGTCTATGTCTGGTAAAAGTGGTGGTAATGGTGGTGGTGTTCATGGTGGTGGTGATGTTCGTGTCTCTGGACCGCCTGGCCGGCCGGGCTCTCATACACCACCACGGCAGGCAGGTCCCTCACGTGGTCCCGCCCCAAGACACTGCCACCCACGGCCAGGGGCGCCTGCAGACCCCGGCAGGCCGGCTGGCTCTCCTTGGCTCGGTGCTTGTGCTTCTTGTGCCCGAGGGGTGCCAGCGTGGGGAGGAGGGACGGGCTGGCAGCCAGGTGGGCGGCTGGGGACACCGCAGGGAAGGCGGGGCCCAGA
Organism: Mellivora capensis; assembly: GCA_004024625.1. Classification (NCBI taxonomy): domain Eukaryota; kingdom Metazoa; phylum Chordata; class Mammalia; order Carnivora; family Mustelidae; genus Mellivora; species Mellivora capensis. Next base: position 298,576 of record PISX010000216.1, on the reverse strand, counting down.
GGGGGTTTGCTTCGTGCCCCTCTGGCCACATGGCCCACACCCACGCTCTTGCCCTGGGCCTTGGGGGACCTCACAAAGTGCTTGCTCCCGTCCTGGGCGCCCCGAAGCCGCTGCTGGACCTCCGAGGCCTTGGCGAATGGGGTGTCAAGGAAGTGGAAGGAGCCCGGGTCCGCGCCTTGGGGCTTTCGGTGTGGGATGTGGATGGCTTCTGGCTCATGGGAGCGAGACCGAGTGGGGTTGGAGGTGCGGGGGGGCAGCTCTGACTTCTGGGCCACTGATGGGGAGCCTAGGAACCAATTTAACAGATATTTCATGAGCACCTACTGTGTGCTGGGGCTGCTCTGTGCCCCAGAAACCCCCTGTGCCGCCCATGCTCCAGGACTGGTAGCTGTTCTGAGAGCTCCCCTCCCTGCCCTGACCACTCCTCATTCTCTCTGGAATGGAACTTGGCTGTCTGCGAAGGGGGAAGCTCTGTTTCTTTGTTAGGTCCTTAAAAATAAGTAACTCCCCTTCCAAGAGAGAGAAGAGAAAGAGAGACACTGCTTGCTGTCTGAGGTCATGGGAACAGAAATCTACAGGCATATTCCTTAACTTACGATGGTAACCAACACAAGAATTACATGTAGAAGGAAGAAGGGGGGAAGGGAGTTGGGGGGTGTGAAATTAAGTGAGCTACCTCTTCATTTATCTCAGCAGGGGGCAAACAGATGTCAACAGCTGATGAAGACAGAGTGGCATTTTGGTGATGGAACAGGGAAGCGGGGTCGGGGGCAGGGAGTGACTGGGGTGGGGCACAGAGCGATGGTTTTCATTGCATGAGAGGCCCTGAGATACCATTTGATTTTGTTCAACTTGGGGCATGTGCTCATTTTTAAAACGGTTTTAATGTCGTCTCCTCCAAGAAGACTCTTTAACCCATCCAGTAAAACCTGCACTTTCCCCCACCCCAGGGGGGTATAATGAACACCACCCCGCATGGACGGCCCAGCCCTCCCCTTGCCCTGCCTCCCGGGTGCACCAGCTCCCTTACCGGGCCCAAACTGGGACGTGTAGTTCTCTATCCCAGCGAGATCTAAGTAGTGGTTTCTCCTCTCAATGTTCTCATCCACGCAATGGTGGTAGCAGCCAGACTGCTCCAGACGGCTGTCACCCTGGAACCTAGGGCAAGAAGGCCAGTGAGGGGGTGGGCACCAGCCCTAGCTGGGGGATAGCCCCACAGTCTCCTGGGAAGCCACCAGGACAATTCCTTCTGGACCCTTCGTTCATCTCCTTCTGGGTCTTGGGAAGGGGCGGGGAGGGGAGGGAGTGGTCATCTCAGCCATCAGTGCCTCTAGTTCCTTCCCTGATAGCAGAGATGCAGACCTCTGCTGGCTGCCCTGGGCCTTCTGGGAGGACAGGAGAGGTCCTTGAACAGGTCCAAAGTAACCGTCAGAGGTACCTGGTCAAAACTTATGGAAGCCCCAAAGTCAGGTTTCAAACCATGTGCGCCCATAGCAAACGGGAGACCTTGCCCCTGGGCTCGTTCCCAGCAAATGTGGGCAGCAGAAGTGGCCCACTGGAGTTGAGGGTGGCAGCCTCTGTAAGCCAAGAATGGAGGGAGTCAGGAGGGGTTGGGGAGAGTGGGAAGAGTGGTGCCCCCAGAGGCCACCTTTCTCCCTCTGTGGGAGTTCAGGCTCCCTGCCTCTCCGCTGCAAGGCTCTCTGAGCTGCCGGCCCCACGCCTCTTGTCCTCCCAATTCCCCAACACAGCTAGCCTGTGTACCCCTCCCCAAACCAAGCTGTGGCCCCTGCAGGGATTGCTTCTGTCCTTTCCGTATGGGCGGGCGCCTGTCACAATCCGGTCCCTTCCGGTCCCTTCCTTTCCGTTCCCCTGGCAGGTTCTGCCATCCCGCCCCTGACTTCCGGCCAAGGATGCTTCCTACAGCCTCATGCCTCCTACTTTATATTCCTGTTTACTCAATGCCTTTCTTTAAACACACTCTCTTCTTTGCTTCCCTCCCTCCTTTCCTTCCCTCCCTGCAGTTAAAGAAATAACAGGTGGGAGAGGACCACAGCCTACGATCCCTTAGCCACAATTTTGAAACCCAAAATGCCTGAAGGCGAAGATTTTTCATAACCTTTTTGGCAGCCAGGCCTGCCCTAAACGGGTGTGACGGTAGCTGTAGCCTTGATGCCACCTCGAGTGGACATTCACACGTGTCGTGTGGACATTCACACGTGTCTGTCAGACATTTCAGTGTGCGAAATCCTGGGGTACTGCCCGGATGCCAAACAGAATAGAGGAGAGATGCACTGGGAATCTCTCTTCTAAAACCCAGCGAATGCTGAATTCCAAAACACGTCTGGCCCAAAGTTCTGGATGAGGGAATGTGGAACTACATTTAGTCCTTTTTTACAAACGGAGTTTGCTTTGTGAGCTTGTCTTCGGAAATCATCGCCCCCTGAAGCGAACACCCACCCACTGTACCTGAGTGGGGCTCGCTGCTTCTTCTCCCAGCTGCGCAGCTCCTCGGCGGGCTTGGTCTCTGCTCTGGGCCTCGTGCTCTGCAGGTCTGAGTCCCGCCCGAGAAACAGCCGGGTGAGCGGCGGATGCCTGTGCCCACCAGATTCCTGGCTCTGTGGAGGTTTTCTAAGCTCCCCCACTGCCATGTAGCCTTTGACAACTGTCCCACAGCGGCTCCCCATGGCTCTGTGGGAAGGGTTCTCCAAGCCAAGACCACACAGAGGGGTCTCACAGCTACCTGGCCACTTACCTTCTCCCCCCAGACTCCCCTCCTCCCCAGACTCCTCATGGGCCATGTCCAAGCCCACCACCCGGGCTCTGCCTACATAGGGCCTCCCACCTGTAATTCCTTTCTTATCCAAATCCTGCTCTTTCAGGGGCCTGCTCAAATTCCGCCTAGTTGTGCCCAGGGAAAGCCCCCCAGGACTCCCTTCCACTCCTCCCAGGTCAGTGGGTGTGATCCTTCCTGGGAGCTGGGAGTGGACTGGGCGGCCCTCCAGCCCCTCACCAGGGTGATTGAGAAGGATGCCCTTCTTGGCCTGGCTTCCGTCGGGGGCCACCGTGAGCTTCACCCGCAGCGTCTTGCTTGATGTCGGCGAATGGTTGACGGAGGAGTCGACCACCTCGTAGATCGTGTGCAGTAGGCTGGTGATGTCCTGCAGGGAGTGAAGCAGAAAGCCCCCTGGGGCTTCAGCCACATACGCCCACAGCCCTGGGACTCAGAGGGCCCAGTGACATCTGAGGAAGGGAAAGCTGCTGGCTTCCCCAAAGTCAAGCCTAAGGCAGAATTGTGCACATGAGGGGTTCACTTGGGAAGGGATCCTAGGACGCAGGGAGCAGGAGATGACGTGAATGAGCAGGTCTGGCCACAGGCAACTGGGCTCAGTCACACCTGGGTCCTTAGAGGGACGGTGAAGAACCCACCTCAGAAAAGTCTCATCCCTCCTTGGTGGAGTTACCCTGGGGGGCTGACACTCCATGGCCAGGACTTCGGGTATATCCTGCAAAGGCTGAGCCCTCTCCCACCAGGAAGGGCTCTTGTGGTGGGCACCACCCACCTCAGCAGTCAGTGAACCGAGGCAGGTCCGGGAGGCTGCTGGGGAAAGGGATACCAAGAGCACCTGCTTGGGGGTCTGATGAGTTCCTTCTGAATGAAAAATGGGAAAGGAGATGTGTTGCTGAAAATAAACTATTCTGTGAGAACTTGACCCAATCTCGTCCTCTCTCTGGGCCTTACTTAGCCCCTCAGCCGGATGGAGACGTCCAAACGCATGCTCCGTGAAGCGTTTCGGAGACTTCTAACTGAGGAATGCAGGAATCATATAGCGTCTCCCTTTGTTCTGGGCATCTGCTAAAGTCGTTTTTCAGAAGGGGAGGCATCCAGCTTTAAAGGATGTAGGAAGCCTCTGGAAAGGTATTTGTTCTCTATAAGTTGGGCCCACAGATGGCCAATTATCTGGCCTGTGGCTCTTCATAAACAGACAGACTCAGCCATCCCTCGCCCGATTTCCCCACCCGGAAGCTGTCCAGACAGAGGTGGCAGAGGGGACTCCAAGCACGGCCGTGGCCAGGCAGGTAGAAGGATGAGGGACCCGGAGTGGGGAACCCGCAGAGGTGGCCCCCACTCGGCACGGTGGCAATGCAGGCTAAGGGAGGGTCATCCCAGAAATCCAGAATCTTCCGCTAAGTCTTCAGAATCTCTGATACGGGACACCCATTTAATTTTTGACAACTCCCCATTTCCCCATCTCCCCAGCCCCGGTGACCACCATGCCACTTTCTGGCTCTAGGAATCCAGCTATTCCCGGTACCTCATAGACGTGGAATCACACGGGATTGGCTTTTCCGTGGCTGGCTTGTTGCCCTTAGCGTGAGGTCCGGAGGGTCTTCCCTATTGTGGCCCTTGGTAGGATTTCCTTTCTTTTTATGGCTAAATTATACTGCGTTGTATGTATATGTTAATCCTCTCCTCTGTGGAGGGACCTTTGGGTGAATTCTGCCTTATGGCTCTTGTGAAAAACGCTGCTGTGGGAGTGGGGGTTCAAACGTCTCCCTGAGACCCTGCTTTGGGCTGTAGAGACTCAGAAGTGGGACTGCTGTGTCATGTGGCAATTCTGGGCTTGGCTTTCTGAGGACCCTCCGTGCTGTCTCCCACGGCAGCCGCGCCTTCGGACATTCCCGCCCACGGCGCACAGGGCTTCTAAGGTCGCCACTGCCTCGGGGACACTCGTCATTGTCAGTCTGTGTGGGTTTTTTTTAAAACAGCCATCTTACCGCATATAAGGTGGGATCCCCCTGCGGTTTTGATTTGCATCTCCTGATGATGAGTGCCGTTGAGCCCATTTTCATGGGCTTCTTGGCCATTAACTGGTGTATCTTCTTTGGCGAAATGATCCGGTTCTTTGCCCTTTTTTTTATTTGGGTTGTTGGTTTTCCCGTTGCGGACATGCAATTCTTTTTATATTCTGTATATTCATCTTTTCTTTTTTAAAAGATTTTATTTATTATTTTGACAGACAGAGAGAACAAGTAGGCAGAGAGGCAGGCAGGGAGAGAGGAGGAAGCAGTCTCCCTGCTGAGCAGAGAGCCCGATGTGGGGCTCGATCCCAGGACCCTGGGATCATGACCTGAGCCGAAGGCAGAGGCTTTAACCCACTGAGCCACCCAGGTGCCCCCTGTATATTCATCTTTGACCAGATACAGTGATTTGCAAATACTTTCTCCCATTCTGCAGGTTGCCTTCCGCTCTGCTGTTGTCCTTTGATGCACATTAGTTTTGAAGTTTGATGGAGTCACTTCATCTATTTTTACTTCGGTTTCCTGTGATAACTTAATTTTTAACAAAACCTTCTGGGGGGGGTGGGGCTGGGCCAGAACATCTCAGGGTTTACGTTGGGTCGTGAAGGATGCCCATGTGAGACCCAGTTTGCGACTCAGATCGGTCACTCAGTGGTCTCAGCTCCTCTGGCCGGGCCTGCAGAGGACAGCTCTCCTCCCCATTTCTTCTCTTGAGCTACTCTGCACACCCACATTTCCTCCCTCCTCTTCCCATCTTGGGAAGCCCACGCACGAGGCGCCAGTATCTCCATTTTACAGATGAGAAAAGTGAGGTCCATCAGCATCATCCCCCCAGCGTCCTATCCCAAGCCAGGGCTGGGAGGCCAGTGACTCAGGGTCTAGAACAGGCACGCTCTGGCAATCCCAGCTGAGAAATCGGCTCTTGCCTACATGGGGCGCAGCACACAGAAGTAGGTGCCTGCAAATATTTATTGCACAAATGAACAGGTACTTTCTTCTGAGTTGGGAAGTGAGCCCAGGCGCCCGCTCTGGGCTGTAGCTGCAGCGAGGTGGGAGCGTGTCTGCCCCAGCACACGGAAACATGCCTGCAGACAGCCAGGGAGCATGCAGGGGACTGGTATTTATAGCCAGCTTTGAGGAGTGGCCTCAGGGCTAAAAATAGACCAAGGGGAAGCACCAGGCTGGGTTCTCCCTGGACTGGAAGCCAGCCCCCTCGCTTCTCGGCGGCAGGAAGACACGATCCAGGGATGGCCTTCTTGAGGTCGGGCTGGGCCACCCACCTCAGGAACCCTCACCTCCCTGCTCTTCCTCTCATTACCGAGGGTCAAGAAAGGCCCAATGCAGAACCAGACGGCAGGGTGTGCCCACGGGTTTCTGCAAGGCCTCCGAGGTGGGGGGCCAGCCCTCTTACGATCAGCATTTCCGAAGCAGCGAGGAATGAAGGCAGTGGCTCACGGAGGCAGTGGGGTCTTAGCCACCACGCAAGTCAGAAGAGAGGGCAATGCCACCCACTGCACCCCGAGAAGCCCAGCCCGGCTCCCCGTGTGGCCTTGACCGACAGACGGGGCCACCGCCTTCAGCTCAGCTAACCAAGCCAGACTGCAGCATGTTTCCCTGGGAAGATAATTACACCGCAGCTGCCATTCCCAAACGGGGTAGGGAGGAAAAACCATAGCCTCTCACACAAAGCATCACAGCTGGAGGGGGATAGGGGTTCCCCTAAACCACCCCCCACCCCAGCCTCCCCAAGGTCTCCAACCAAGAGGCATTTCCACTGCTTCCCAAATACCCAGGCCCCTCTCGGGGCTTTGCCTGCCCAGAACCCATTCCCCTGCCCCCTAAAAACAGTACCTTGATTTTATTTTGTGAGCTGATTACATGCCCCCTCTCACTTTCAGTCTTTGTGTCTCATGTATCTGGTAACATCTCCCTGCTCCTACGACCCAGAATAGGGCCATCCCAAGCATTGCAAACCCATGGCAAAAATGACAGGTGAGGTGGTCCGAGCTGGTGAGATTCCATTCTGGAACTTCTGAATTGGGAGGGTTGCTGAGAGTCCCGGACAGCGGGAAAATGTCAGCTGTCACCTCGCTACTGGCAAGGGGAAAAGGTGCCGGACAATGGAGGAACACAGAGGGAACAGAGCCTTGAAGATAGCTAGGCTTGAGGGCACCGAGCCTCTGGATCCAGCCATGCCTGAAGTCAGTGCCTGGATCACAATACATTCCTTTTGTGGGTTTTTTTGGTTTTTGTTTTTTGTTTTTTTTTGTAAACCGAAAGCAGTTTTCTGGGATTCTGTCACTCCCATCCTCAAGAGTCTTGAATGATTAAAAGTCACTCACAGCTTCCCTCACCCTGTTCAAATATTCCTTAAGTCCCGGCCTGAGGAAGAGTTGCCCTTTCCTCACCCAGGCGTCCCTTCCAGCAGTTTCTCCTGCACCAAGCCCCAGAAAAAAAATCTGTAGCTCTGAACCAGGCTGGGAGAGAAGACAGCAGAGCTTCTCTGGGGACACCCCTGACGCCCTCATGAGCGGGACATGAGGCGGGCGTGCAGGCAGCCATGCTGCTCTCAGACCCCTACACACATCTGAAAACCAGGGCCTCCTGGGGAGGGAGAGGATGTCCCAGAGGGACGGTGGGAAAAGCAGCAAGAAGGCAGAAGGGGTGCCTGGCCCAGGGAAAACGGGAGGCAGAGCTCAGTAGCTCAGACCAGGTCCTACCTCTGCTTCCACCAACCCACCAGTGGCTTCCCTGAGCCCCAGGAACTCAAGCCAGGGCCTGCCCTGCTGGTCTGGCCCTAGCCAGGTCTCCTGGGGAGCAGCCACCACGCTGGTCTCCTCCAGCGCCTTAAACACCCTGAGTGCTCCTGCCCTGCGCCCGCTGGGCCCCTCCCCTTCTCAGCTCCGCTGGGCTCAGCTCCACAGCACCTCGCCTAGTCGGTTCCCTAGACGCCCGGGCCCCTCTCTGTCACCCTGTTCATCTCCTTCACTGAACCGGTCACACCTCACAGTTGTCCTGTCATCGCTTGGGAACGGCCTCCCTCAGCAGCTGTCAGAGCCGCAAGCCGGGAGCTGTGTCCGTGCTGTTCGTCCCCTCGTCCCCACAGCGGGGGCAGAGCGGAGGCACACAGGGTGGGGGAGGCAGGGAAGGCTTGGTATTCAGACGGGGGCATGGAGGAAGGGTGAGAGGCACCCCGAGAGGACAGAGGTGTGGCAGGAGGGCTGAGGGGAGAGACGCCAGCGTTCCGAGGGAGAAGGGTGGTGACAAACAGGCCTGTGACCAGCCGCAGAGCTCTCGGGGCTGGGGGTGCTCCTTCCTGCCTCCGCAGAGGGCGGCCTAGCCTCCGGATGCCCGCCTGGCCCCCGCTCCTGGGCACACTGGCTGAAGCGGGAAGCGGCCTGGGGTGGTCACAGCCCCTGCCCCAGCCAGAGTTCTCTGACTCCAAAGAGGAGGCCGCAGGGCAGGACTTTGTTGGGACTTGGGGGTCCTCCTCCCGGGCAGGCCCTCAGGGCTAATTCCTGACTCCGGTCCTTCCCCTTCCCCAGGCGAGCAGTGCCTCAGCTGAACGCAAGGGTTCCCGGTCACCCCTTCCTCTGTCCCTGCTGCCCACTCACCGGGCAGCTCTAAGTGGCCTGGCTCCCCTCCCTACCTCAGCCCTCCTGGCCTCCACCTGGTAGCCTGCCCTGGAGAAGGGGGAGGGGGAAGGGCAGGAGGGCCCAAAGGTGTGGCCAGAGGCAGTGGGCCCTGGCAGGTGCACTCACCTCACGGGTGACCTTGCCATTGTTGTCAAAGTCGTAGAGGGTGAAGGTCCACTCCTGCCGGCTGTCCTCTTCCACGGACACGTCACATTGTAGCTCCTGGACACAGACAACCCATGGGTGTGGCTGGAGTACCCAGAGGCCAGGTCACCGGGCAGCCGCCTCCCCACTGCCCTCCCCAGGCCTTGCGTGAAGGAAGAGCATAATGACCAAGACTTGAGGGGCCAGGCAGGGAGGCCAGGCCGGGCAGGGCAGGGCAGGGCAGGTCTGGCGCAGGGAGAGATGCCTGCGGGCGTGCCAGACAGCCTCTGGGTCTTTGAAGGCAAAGGAAATACCAGGGGGCTGTGAGCTGGGGGTCTGAGAGGAAGCTTCATGGCCTCAGGGAGATGGAAACTGGACCAAGGGACAAAAGTTACTGGAAGACACGGGGACCAGTAATGGGAAGCTATGGCCGGACGCCCAGGATGGCCACCTGATATGGAAGGCAGGAGAGGGTGAGCAGGCATCAAAGGGTAAAACTCCAACTCAGGCCCAGGAGACGCCGGTAGTGGCCCTCCATGGCTGTGTGACCCTGGGCGTGGCTTCTCTGTAAGTTTCCCCTCATGTAAATTACAGGAAAGGCCAGTACTGATCTCATGAGCCTGTTGGGAGCGCGGACGGCCCCACGCCACAAATTCTCAGGCCAGTTCCCGACCTCCCACCTCCTGCAGCCAGCTTCTGTGCCTGAGGAAGCCCTGAAAACTGGGGACTGAATGCCCGGGGCAGCATGAGGCATTCTGCATGGCTCTTGGGGAGTGGAGGGGGGTCCCAGCAAGACTGAGCCCCAGCTGCCTTGGCGCTGGTCCGCCCATTCACCCACTGGTATTGGCTGCCCTCCTTTGCTGCTCCCTGGGATCACCTGCCAAGTCTTTGCCTTGGGCTCTGCAATGGGGGACCTGGAAAAAGCGTGGAACTGTTTGGCACCTAGAGAAGTGCAATTAGCGATAATAGCTGCTATTGTCTTCGCTGTAACGGTAACAGGACGCATGTAATGTTCACAGTGACTTCATATCATCGCTCACGGGACCCGACGTGTCTAACTGCAGGCACCCGAGCCGGGAAGTGATGAGCTCGGTCCCTGGCAGTGTGTACGCAGGAGCCCGCTGAACACCAGATAGAAAGTTCTTGAGAAATGCTGGCTGTTTGGGGAAAGAGGTTCACAAGATTCTATAAAAACCAGCCAAGATGCTCCCAGGCCATTCTGTTCCACATCTTGCCCCAGTTGCCCTCTCCTTTTGCAGGAAGGCAGGCTCAGCGCCCCAGAGGGGAGTGACACCCGGCCTCTGCACGCTGGCAGGGATGAGCCTGAGTGCGTCATCCCTGCCCCCAGCCTCTGCAGCTCGAAGCCAGTTCCCTCCAGCAGTCCTCGGGCGGCCCACGCGGAGTTCAAAGTCAGCCTTCCCTCAGTTGTGACATGCCCGTCTGATACCTGCCAAGTGCCCGCTCTGCTCTGCAAGGCACCGTTTCATGTAGCACAGCGCTCGCCCCGCACACTTGCCCACACACACACTCACACACACGCACACACAGCGTTTCTCTGATTCCTTCTCCCCGGCCCTTCTGCGCAGCTCCAAAGACAGCTCAGGGTTCGGTAACTACGGCCCCTCCCCCCCCCACCAACTTCTGTCCTCTGCATCTTTAGTCCTCACCCTCCACCACCACCTGGGTGTCTCAGGTAAGTCGTCCTCAGGGGCCGTAGATGAGTCCCAGACAGTCAGCCCGGCCCTTCCAGAAATTGGCCCCCTTGGGCCTCCAGGGAAGTGAGAGCTCTGAGTCTGAGCCTTCCCTCTGCTGCTGCACTCGGCCCTCAGCTCTGCCACCACCCCTAGAAGACACGCAGGGCCTCCGGTGGCCTCCGGGAAGCAGCTAGCAACCCCAGCTCCCCAGTGGGATGTTGCCCACCCACCCTCACCTCCTGCATTCAAGGGCTCACTGGGACCCCGTCACAGCCTGTCCGGAGTCATCTCCCTGCCACCACCTGCCATCACTACACACTATGATGCTGCTTGTTCCCACACAGCTCGCAACACTAGCTGGCCTCAGGGCCTTTGCTCCTGCTGTTCACTCAGAAGTGCTCTCCTTATCCCAGAGGCTCCCTGTCCTCACCTCTCCCAACTCCTACTTCGGCAGTCAGAGGCTCAATGCAGACTGGCATCCGCCCCATCCTCTGCTTTCAGCCACCACAGTACACAGCATCAAGAACTACCTCCATCACCCGGCTGGCCTCCAGCCTGGCCATGGCACTCACCTTACTGAGTGCTCCCAGACCCCCCATCACATCCTCGACTATGCAGTCATTGGGTCTGGGTCTCTCTCCCGCCTCCCCCACCACACTGTGCTCCGGGAGGGCAGGGCCATGCGAACCCCAGCCTGCTAGAGCTCTGCCCCAGTGGTCTCAGGGAGGGAGGCAGAGAACGAAGAAGGGAGGAGAAGGGAGGGCAGAGAGAAGCCAGTAAGCTCCGTGCCGAGAGGCCCGGGTCCCGCTCTCCTGCACCCGGCCCGGCCCGATACACAGAAGGAGCTTAACGTACTGTTTGGGATAGGGCAGGACAGACAGACCGCAAGCTCGAGGAGGACGTGCTCCTTTAGTTGTTGCCCACACAGGGAAACTGAGTCCCAGATACGGCCGGGGACCTGCCTAAGGCCTCCTGCCTCCTGGCATCCAATCCACCCAAGAGCCCTGCCATATTCCCCAGAACAGCCCCAGGAGTCAGAATCAAAGGCTTCTTCCAGTAACGAGGAAACCGAGGTCCAGAGGGGAAGGCAATCACCTCAGACAGTAATGGCAGCTCCAGGGCCAGCCATCCCCCTGGTCCCCGCTCCAGTCCTCCCCCAGACTGCCAGGCCACAGCCCAGTGGGATGGCGGTGCTGAGTCCCCAGGGCCCGTGTGGAGCTGGGGCAGCCCCAGACAGGGAGGGACAGACCTCCCACCGAGGGCAGCAGGTCACCCAGGAGGTGAAAGGCCTTTGCATCTGCACAGGCCTCAGCTTCCCTCCTTGAAAAGCCCCACCGAGGGGACAGAAACACTTCTCTCCAGACCCCAGCACCAGGAAAGGGTACTTACTTCAAATTTCAGCTGCTTCTTGGAGCCCGGGCAAGATTCGCTCACCTTCTCCCTCCTCTTCTCATCTCCGCTGGCCAGCCCGTCTGTCTTCTCAGGAGGCAGGGCCACTGTGGGGAGGGCAAGTGAGACAGCATGAGGACAGTCCCCAGCTGGGCCTCGGGGCCTCCGCCCCCACTGGGGCTTTGTTCTGGGGACCGGGGCCCTTCCTGGCCTGCCCATGCGCTAAGGTCAAAATCACTTTGCTCTCTGGCCTCGGGGAATGTCCGGGGCTGCCGGAGGGGAGCCCCCAACCCCGCCCAGGTGCACCCATGCCAGCCACTCAGATGACCCCAGGGCGCCTCAAGGCCGCCATTTCCTGCCCCAACTACACAGCCCAGACAAGTAGCCTGCGGTCGGCCAGGGTACTCAGACCAGAGGCAGGTGGACGGGAAGCTCGCAGACCGCGGCCACGTTCCAGTCTCAATGCCTTCCCTGCTGACATTTTGGCCTCCTCAAAGGGGCCATGTGCCAGGGCCCAGCAAACGGCATGCCGGGAGTTGGTCAGGAGGCCTGAGGGGAAGCTGGGGCCTCCCTCAGGCGGCCTGAGAAGCACCCACAGTCTCTGCTTGGGTCCTCCCAACACTCTGTGTGACCCAGGGCAAGTCGTGTAACTTCTCCAGACATCTCGACTAGTTTGCCCAGCTGTAGAACCCGGACCAGAGCAGTCCTCTCCCCAGAGGATCCTTGTGTGGATTCAGTGAGCTAGGGGCAAGAGCCCAGGGCCAGCACACGGGGTCCCAGCGGCTGCGAGTGATGCCCCCACAGCAAGGCGACAACTCCCTCGAGCTGTCAGATATCCAGCTGGAGACCCTGTCTCAGCCACGGACCCCAGCTCTGTCCCAGAGCTTTCATAGAATGAAGCGAATAAGGACAAACCTAAAAGGAGATCCAACTCCTCGGAGGCCCCCAGAGTAGGGAAAGGTGGCGGACACTGACCACTTCTGATCAAGGGGATAAAACCAGGTCCTGTCCTCCCTGCTCCTCCAAAGCAAACACCGCTAGAGCCAGGAGGCACGCCAGCCCAGTGCAACACTGAGTCCTGGGGCAGTCAGGTAGGCAATGGGCCAGTGACCTAAGGACAGCCGAGCACGCAGCCTGGGCCACCCTGATTCCCCCACCCCAAATCTGCCAGAGTCCCACTGAGCCAGAGCAGCCGCCATCATGGGACCTGATGGGGTACCAGGCCCCAAAGCAGTAGGCACTATTGCCACTCCCATTTAGAAGGCAAAAAGGTCTAGAAGCTCATCAGAGCGAGTCAGGGAGCAGGGTCTCTCCCCATGCCCGGCCCTCAGCTCTAGGGGCCCCGAACGTCTCCAGTGGGTGCAGCTGAGCTCGGCGTGAGCATCCTGGTTGAGAGGACTTACACTCTGGACCCATATCGTGACCCTGCTCATGCTGATGGGCTGGGCAATGTTGGGCAAGGCACTGGGCTTCTCTGGATCTCAGTTTCCTTGTGGGGAAAGTGGGGATGAAATGGTTTCTTCCTCACAGGGTTATTGGGGTGGGGGGAAGGCAACGAGGAGAGTGCCTCCTTAGCACAGTCGCCTGCGTGCAACAGGTGCTCAGTAAAAGCCGGGTTTGGCGAAGATGGAGAGGAGCCATGGTCCCAGCTGATAGCCCAGACCCAGATGGTTGCCCTCACCCCAACACCGCTCCATTGGAGCAACCGTGGTGCTCTCCTGGCCGGCACAGCCCCCCTGCAGAGGTGGGGGGGGGGGAGAAAGGAAAACAAAGCCCAGTTCCATCTTCAAAGCTGCAGCCTCCCTCCACAGAGGTCCTGGCTGGAGATGTAAGCCAGCCAGGCTTATCGAAACCAAACTTCAAGTTCAAAGAGAAGTTATCAGAAAACCACCTTCATGTTCAACACTGCCTTTCAAGTTCCACTTGATAAAATCCAAAGAAAAGAAAGCTCTGTCCCTGTTCCCTCCTTCTCTGGAGCACCCCTCCCTACGTGCAGGCCCTCCCTGCCTCCCCCCCTTCCTCCTCACCCAACGGGGTAGAAAACGCACCCCCCCCGACCACTCACCCTCTTTCTGTGTCTTCTCTAAAGACCACTATGGTCTGGATTGCCTTCTCTTCACCAAGGGGGTCCCACATCCCATCCCAGCTCAGAACGCCCACCCCCCTGGACACCCATGGGGCCAGCCACAGATGGGTGGTAGGACCGGGAGCCATCCTGCCCCAGAGCCCCAGGGGCCAGGAACAAGGACAGTCAGTGCCCTCCACCCCCACAGAAGAAGGCCCTTCTCCCTGTTTCTGTTCCCTGCCCAATGGCCAGAGGAGGTATCAGAGATGATGGGAAAGCCTAGCAGAGCCCAGGGCCACAGGCAGGGGCTGGGACTCAGCCCTGTTTCCAAACCCACATGTGAAGCCTCTCAAAGAAACATCAACCCCCACCCAGTCCTGCCATCCCTGCACAACACAAACTACCCCCATCCATCCATCCTTGGGCTCACGGGCAGGCACAGGAAGGGTAAACCGTACTCACTTCGGGCTGCCCAGGTCCCACCAACCAGCAAAGAGAACGGCATTTCTGTCGAGATAGGCTTTGGCGCACATTCTGAGCCCATTCGCACCCTCCTACTCCGGCTCAGCCCAGAGATGATCTTCTGGGGGGCAAAATTTCAGAGGGACTCAGCATTCTTTAATCACTCACAGTAACAACAGGAGATGCTGCTAATTTGAAAGAGAAAGGACAGCTGGAGGAATAGGAGAAAAAGGAAGGGATGGAATGGAGTAAGGAGGTAAGAAAAGCCTTCAAGTTCAAAGACTCGTATTCTGATTTTGTATCCTACTTTCACCCCATTGCCTGGGACGTACCCTTAGATGACTTAGAACAGAGTCTGGCAAGCTATGCCCTGTGAGCCAAACCCAGCCCACAGCACGGCCTGTTTCTGTAAATAAAGTTTTATTGGGACACAGTCACATTCATATGCACTGTGTATAGCTGCTTCACTCTACGATGGTTAAGTTTGGTAATCACAGCAGAGACTATATGGCCCACAAAGCCTAAAAGTTGTACTCTCCTGGCCCTTTATAGAAAATTTTAAGAACTGCGCTTAGGTACCCTTCCCACCAGGGTACCCTGATAAGCAGGGTGCAGGCTGGATTTCACCAACTGCTCACCTCCATAACTGGAAACTCTTGTGTAGTACACAACCTGCCCAACCATACACAGTAGGCATGGAAGAAAGAAAACGTCAACTCTGATTTCTTCAAACCAGTTCTCAGCTCATATGAGTCTGGGGGCGGTGTGTGGAGCTCCTTCTCTTTGGAAACTGCTCCCTGTCCCTTCTCACACCACGGCTGCAAGGAGCCTGCTGGCTGTGTTTACCAGATGATGGCTCTCTCCCACATTAGCTCCCAACCTGGCATCTCTCCACCCCCAGCAACTGCCAGATTAAATGCATTACTTGACCATCTTCACCCGGCTCCCTTTGATGTTCCCTTCTCAAGCTTCAAAATACCTTTTGGAGGGAGATCAGACAGCATTAAACAGAATTACTAATTAATTAAGCAAAGTTAAATTTTAAACACTGTTTGTTGTGTTAGCCAAAAGCCTGAACAGAACAGACTTTTTTCCTCCACTGAGATCAAAGACAGTCTCTTCCCTGTCCCTCCCCCAGTTTAAAAAGAAGAGGGGGCTGGGGAGGAAGAGAGGGAAAGAAGAGAGTACAGAGGAGCCCCAAGGAGCAAGGAAAGACCTGAGTGAGGCTGGTCGGGTTGGTCATTGGGGGTGATCACGAGGTCTGGACTCCCAGCCCTCACCCCGCACCCACAGTCCCAATGGGAGGCATCAACAGCTCATTTGGGACCACATGCTGGGAGAGCCCCAGTCACTTCCTCCAGCCTGTTTAGCCTGGCAAATAGCAGTGACCCAGGAAGCAGGATGGCACAGCCCACCCAGCCCGAGCTGCCAACAGCCGAGAAGATGGCTATAAAGTAAAACAGATCTGCCTTCCCGCAGCCCCACCCTCCCTGGCACCCAGGCAGGACCAGCCCCTCAGGACTCTTCCCAGGGGGGTGAGGGGGTGGGCTTAGAGTCAAACGAGAAGCAGGGTATGCACTGTACAACCCTAAGGGGCACCATTCACAGGCTGGACCTCATACGCTTGTATATTGCCAGTGACATTTCTGGGGACAGATGGCAGATAGGTGTCTTGAGGTGGGGGTTGGGGGATGGGGGGTTGCTCCTTTCTCTACTTTGCATGAATCCATTTGTTGCAAGCCGAGTGCGGTCTCTTCCCATCCGGCCCAGCACTTCATTCGCACAATCTCATCTGGGATCTTCCGTTCTTTCCCAGGAGCCTGCCACATCCTGGGCGGCTAGACTGCAAGTCTCCTGGGATCCGGGGTCCCGCCGGATGGCGCCCCTGGGATGCCCACAACACAAGCACAGGGCAGCCAATCCACGCCAGCTGCATAACAAACACACCATAAATTCTGCCTTGATTGACATTGGGACCCGGCGCAAGAAAGGGGGTGGCTGAAAGCGGCAGGTCTGTTCCTGAATCCCATACTTAGGCTAAAATTCAAACTCTGGATGAGAGGAGCAAACACCAGCATATTTTAACATGATCCAGAAAGGCCTGGTTGATCATAAACTTAGGAAGTAGGGACAAATCTGAAATTCCGTTATGACTATTATCAGTCCCCCCTCCCACCCCTTGAAACCAGAAATGACTAACACAGATGGGCAGTTCTCTCCGCCCGGTTATCTGCCACATTATTCTCAGTCAATACGACATAAGATCTAACACAAGCCAGCGCCTTCTTGCTGGAGTCTGGACACCCGCCCCAATGTCTTCACAGGCCCTTCTCAATTGTCCGCGTGCAGATTATCTGCTGCAAATATTTTAGTCTCGGGGTGGCTCGCCAGGATGTTTCTGACTCCCCAGCCCTCCATCAGCAGCTGTTAGAGGGAATGCAGATGAATTTTAATATTAGCCTCTGCCAAATATAATTAGGCGGGTAAATGGGCTGCCAGCAAAAAGAGAAAGATATCATATGTGCATTCCAGGCCAAATGGTTTCTCGCATCATTTGTGTGAGGCTCTCCTGCAGGAGCAAGGGTCCGAGAGACACGCAAGTCTGTTCATTCATGGGCACAGCAGTGGGCTGGTGAGGTTAGTGGGTACGTGCTTTATTCCATTAGGGCCTGTTACAGAGACCAGGCCGGGTAAGTTCCTGATTGTATCTTCCCAAAGAAGAAACTCACCTTAAGAAACAAAACCGATCGAGCCATGTATTTGCCACTAAAACTGACCTGCCTGCTGCTGTCTCTCGGCCCCATCTCTCCACTGATCCACTTTTTAGTTTCTGACCCAGCCATGCTCTCGTGCTGTTATCCCTGCCAAGAACACTTGTCCTGGCTCGCCGGCTCCTGCTTACCCTTTGGGTCCTCAGCTTAGGTCCTCCAACTTCCGAGAAGCTGCCTACAAGCCCCCGGGGGCTAGGTTAGGGTTCCCTGCTCAGTGAGTCCATCTTATTCCACATTATCGTTTTTCTGTTAATTTGATCTTCCTCAAGTAGCCCCCAAGAGATGGCATAGTGCCTGTCACACCATATCGAGATGCATCAACACTGCCCACATCCTCCTCTTCACCATCATCATCAGAATGACACAACAGGTGCGCCTGGGTGGCTCAGTGGGTTAAAGCCTCTGCCTTCGGCTCGGGTTATGATCCCAGGGTCCTGGGATCGAGCCCCACATCGGGCTCTCTGCTCAGCAGGGAGCCTGGTTCCCTTCCTCTCTCTCTGCCTACTTGGGATCTCTCTCTCTCTGTGTCAAATAAATAAATAAAATCTTAAAAAAAAAAAAATGAGACAACAGTCAGTAGCACGAGTGGGATTTGAACCTGGATGTGTAGAAACAGAAGAATGAAAATCCCCATTTCCTGACTTCCCAGTCCCTGGTCTCTCCACTCCATCACCCAATAGTAGACACCTGCTCCTGCGTGTCCTGCCACCATTGTCCCCCTTCTGAGAAGAGCGTTTCGGGTTTCATCTGGTGGGCCACCCCTCTCTCATCTCAATCCACATGGTTTACGGAGGGCTGACCCCACCCCGGCTTTGGGGATGCATCCAGCACCCAGCCCCGACACCATGAATTTCATCCTGACGGCCACTCGGGCGGCTCCTAGGTCAGTACCAGAGGGCACATCCTGAAGCCAATGATGCAGAGCCCGTGGGCCCCTCACTTGCACGGGCCCTGACCCCCTGTTTCCATAGTCATTGGGTTCTCGGATACTTTCAAAATTAGGTATTTTAACCTCAACGGTTACAACCTCCATCTCCTTCCATTCTGACTCCCAAATATCCTAATGCATCACACAGTGTCGGGGCGAACAGGCATTTCTGTAATTGAGCGAAGGGAAGGTTGAGTTGGAGATATATTTATTTAGGTTTACCAGATGGAGCTGTCATCTGGTTCAGAGTTATCAAAGAACTGTGTAAACCAATCAATAAATAAAAGACCCATGTATTCTTTCCTTAAAGACAGCCCCCAAATGGGATAAAGGTCAGGTGCCACACAACCTAGATCCACCTGCCAAGAAGCAAATTTTCGCAACAAGTACCGAGACTTGGGGGCTGTCCTCCACCTGATGCAGCTGAGCTCAGAGGATGGGAGTGCCCAGAGTTGGGTAGCCGCCCTTGGCCACCTTAGTGGGAGAGACAAACACAGGGGCAGAGGGAGAGGTGAAAGAGGGAAGGGGAGAGGGAGGGAGGGAGTGGATATGAGTGTGGATTACATGGTTTGAGCTCCAGGATCCAGCTGGCCCTTTTTAGGCAAGATCTACCCTAGGATTTTTTAAGATCACCAGCCAAAGCTTCGGCACATTTGAGTTGAGTGTCAAAAGAACTCCAAGAATCCCAACTTAACTCTGAGCCCCTGCTTATCAGGACAAAAACCACCACTGCCCAAAGAGGAATTGACCTAATGCGGCAGGATTCCCCAAGGTAGTTTCTGGCATTTTCTACCCCTTCCTGATTCCAGACATGCCAGCCTGGGTTTTCCTCCTCCACAGTCTTGCCTCCCCAGGCTGCATTTTACTGTAGGGAGATCTTATTTAAGGACCAGCTATGACTGAGGGGGAAAAGGAAAGGAAAAAAGAGAAAGAAAGAAAAAAACCCTCCCCAACAAATAGCATTCTGGCCTTTTCCCTCATCAGAGCCTAAGGTTGACGGCCACTCTGCTTTGAGGTTTGAATCGGGTTGAAACGGAACATCTGTTCAGGGAGAGAGAGGGGAACGCCGGCAGAGAGGGAGCAGGAAAGAGAAAAAAGCTTTTTTGGGCTAAAAATACCATGTCCCTTCTACTCTCCGCCCAAGTTAAAACATGTGATGAAATTCAACTTTTAAAATCTAACCCCGAGCTACTTGAAACTACTAAAACCTCCTCAGTATCTGACACGAGTCAGAATTTCCACTGTTCCAGCTGAGCTTTTATGAAAAACAGACTCGAGAGAAGCCGCTGTCACCCGGGCCGCTGGGGGGACTGCCGCCGCCCAGTGGAGTCCGGCTCGCTGACACTCGCAGGAGGACAGGCTCTGAACTGAGAGTGCACAGCCAGCAGGGTGTGGGCTGCCTGCCCTCCATCGGGGGACAGGGGTGGGGGGGGGTCCTTGCTGCTCCTTGGTTACCTCCTCCTCCTCTCCGACTCCCAGGGAACCACCGGCCAGCCCCAGTGATTGACGAGACTTTGCGGGGGAAACGTCCTTAGAAGTCCTCCCTCTCCCATGCTCTCGCTGTCTCCCCTCTCCCGGCTGCTCCCTGACCTCCAGATTCAGTGTCCAACTGTCTGTCTACTTGGCATCTCTCCTGGGATGTCCCACAGCCCCCGACGATCGGTCTTCACTATCGCCGGCCCAAACTGCCCCCGCCTTGCCGTTGGTCCTTAAACCAGGAGTCCTTGGTGGGGGGGGGAGGGTGCCCAGGATCCCTTTTTTTTCATCCACCCCCTCACCCACCTCCCGTCTCCCACACCAACCCCCAGGCCCACCCACTTCTCTCCAGCCCTATGTTCCCCGTGCTAGGCCGATGCCATCACCCTGGCCCACGCGGCTGGAATCCAGTCACTGCCACGGCCTCCTTCCTCCTCCCGCGGCAGGGCCCTTCATTCCAAGAAGCCACAGGTTCTCTGTTAAGCACGGCTCACAATTACCCAACGCTTTCTCTTCAAGAGCAGCCTACAAGCAGGCGCGTGGTCCTGCCCTTGCTGACTGGCCCACCCTCGTCCCCGGTGTCCCCTTCTGCTGCATAGGCCTCCCTTTTGTGCTTCCCTAAACCCCAGGTTCTTTCTCCCTTGGGGTTCTGCTTGCTTGCTCCTTCTGGCTGCTCTCCCTTCACGCCCTCCGTGGCTGGCGTCTTCCCGGCGCCTGCATCTCGGCCGACACATCACCTCCTCAGAGAGGACATGCCACCCTCTGCCCTTCACCGGGTTTTACCTCTCGGCCGGGCGGCACTACCAGAAACTTGCATGGCCCCTCCTGCATCTCTCGTATGACACCCTGCCAGCAGGGGCTCAGTGACTACTCCCCAAAGGAGGAGGAATTAGAGGCCTGAGTTCTGTTCTCAGTCTGCTGTGCAACCTTGGGCAGGTCACATCCCCTCTCTGGGCCTCGGTTTTCCAACTACAAATGAGGAGGACCGATGGCCTCCTGAGGGCTCCTCGGGTCTATGAGTGGTGGATACATCACACCTGGGGGCAGGGACAAAGGGACAGGGGCCGAGGGGGAGTTCGTGGGACCTGCCCAGGGGGCCTGAAGGAGGGGAATGCCTGACTTCAGTGACTTGGTGCTGTTGACTTCATTCTTCCAGGGAGTATGTACTGAGCACGTAAAGCATGCCAGACTCTGTGTCACGCACTGGGAGGGGAAGGAGAGGTTCTAATAGGATTAGAGAAGCTTTGAAAATAGGTCTTCTTTGATCTGGACTAGTAAATAATTATAAACACCAGTTGGCTCCTCTTCAAGAAGGGACCCGTGGAACAAGACTCCTGCCAGCTCCCGTACGCTGGGTACTTACTCCATACTGGGCTCCTCTCTGCGCTCGAGTAAACCACCTCACCGTCCTCAGGGGCACCCCACACGAGGGCTCTAATCACCCCCAACAAGGAAAATGAAAACCAGAGACATGAAGCAATTTACCCAAAGTCACCCAGAGAGTGGCGGTTAAAGCCAGGCCGCATCTGGGTTCGGACTTGCAAATCCCCCAAAAGCCCGAATAAAGGGAGCAAGGTGCCTCTTGCAGATTCGGAGGTGGTGGTGGTGAGACAAATTTTGGGTCCCATGTGGAGTCAGATGGGTCCTGCGGTCACAGTGGGGGCTACGCAGACCCCCAGGGCCTCAGGCCCCCCAGCACCACCACCCTGCTTGGCAGGACCCTCTATTCTAATGAATCCATCCAGGGGCCAGGGAAGTGAGGACCCCCAGAGGCCAAGTCAAGCCAGAACCAGGCTGCGGGAAGGGCCTGGGCCCCCAGGGGGAAGTGTCACCTGACTTCAAGCCCTCTGGAGTCAGCTTTCTGGAGATGACAGACAGCAATGCACCTGCTTCCAGCCCCAAGGGGAGGTTGGAGGATAGGAAACAGACACGGTGTTGGGGGTCTGTAGCCAGAAACCAGAATCAAGCTTCTGGGAGGGGTGGGAACATCCCTGAGTGGAAGGGAGAGATGGGACCCAGAGAGGAGGGACTTGTGACCATGTATAGGTCTTTCCCTTCCCAAAGGCACAGAGCGAAAGCTGCCCTGAGTGTGGGGAGGACACCCCCAGACACAGTGCTTCCGGGGTGGGGGGCATTCGGGGTAAGGAGGTCCTGCCCAACAATTTGCACCTCGGGCCACAAGCCATGGGCTGCCACCACCTGTCCATGAGGCCCAACAGACCAGGAAATAGGGAAGCCAGGTGGGGACCCAGTGAAGTGTGGGGTGGCCCTCCCCTGTGCTCAGACCCCTGCTGGGTCAGCAGAGGGAGGGTCCCCTCTCCCCTCCTCCCCTGCAAAGCCTACCGCGTGTCCCGCCCCTGCCACGCCCAGCCAGCTCTCGGAGCTTGGGACTTTTGATGTTTACTTTGTTCTCTCCACAGTTCAAAAGGAGCTCCGCAGCCCTCGCACCAAGCCCAGACTTAATCTGCCATCCCTCGAGCTCCCAGCTGGCCAGTTAAGGCGGTTAAGATGCTGGATTAGGGCCGGCTTTACATAACAACGCAGGAGCTAAAGCCGTCCTCTCCGGGGATGGCTAAAAGACTTCTTTTTATCTTCACGCCTCAGATGGCCTTTTTTCTCCCTTAAACAGCCCTCCAGCCCGCCAAGAGGCAATGAACTTGGCCAACAGGAAGACAAAGAAGAGATTCAGGATTCGGAGTGGAGTGCTCTCGCTAGGCCTGGACCACAGAGGGACATGCCCCGGGGCCAGGTGGATGCTTCTCCGTGGCCGTGGCCATGGGTGACCACGGAACCACAGACAGTCATGGGCCCAGCATTCCTCCCAGGAGTGTCGGAGCTGGAGCCGGGCAGGCCGGCCCAGGTGCAAACCTGAGCAGCCTCTCTCTTCCCACCTCATCTACTCATCGTTTTCACTTTTTAAATCGGCCGTGAGTCTTTCAATTCATTCTTCTTGGGAAAGTTAAAACATTCATCCCCATTAACACTACAGTCCTCTTGAAGAGCTCTTTCCGGTTTTAGTATCCTCCTTCCAGGTCCGAAAGGAGCTCCTATCTTTGCCTGTCGAGCCCTCCAGCTACACAGTAACATGCACGCGGTCTCCACTCACACATGTAGGAAACACAGAGCATCGTCTCGTGCCCCTTTTTACGTAAAACATACCGGCCAGGGCACACTGCATTTCTCTGCAGCCTGATGTTTTATGTTCTCTGCTTCTGTGTAAACTGTTGTTTGAAGAAAGAAGCCAAAAACCTAGACCACCAACAACTTAGTCCGACCCCCTAGTGGGGAAAGTGAGGCAGGAAAGTGGCTCCCAATCCTCTCCTTCCTGAGTGGTGGCACCTAGACATCACCAGGGACTAGCAAGGTGCCCGGGCTGCCCTCTGATCCTGGCATGCAGCTGGTGGGCCATGGGGTCAGACCCAGTGCCATCAAGCCGACGCCGTTTCCCCAGCAGGAGCTAGGACACCTTGGGCACCCCACCTTCATCCCCAATCCATCAACTAATGTTTGTAAGCACTGCCCTCCCCCTGCCGCAGGGCTTCCCTCTCCCTGCGAGGAGCCCACGGCCTCTGCGCACTCACAAAGCCCAACTCCACGTCCCCACTCATCATGTGACGGCAGGCAAGGAGGCCTGGAGCTGGGGGGACCTGGCCGCGATCCACAGGGGGCTGTGACCAAAGCTGTGAGGGGAGCCCAGTCTAGGTGCTCCTCAGGCCAGCGTGCCTTCTTACAACAGGACTCATGCTCCGAATGCAGACAGCGAACAGAGTAACCCTCCCCTCCAGAGGGAAGTAGATTCTTCAGGTAGGCCATTCCGCGTGTGTTTGCAGGGAAAGACATCTCATTTGAAGTCGATTACACAGTTGTAAACTGAGCCTCGATGGACAGAGAGGTGCCTCGTTTGGGGCAGTAATGAGGGGCTCAGTACTAGATGGACAGACAGACGGCGATTGGAGGATGGGTCAGTGGATGAGTGTGAAGCAATGAATGAGGGGGGACGAACACACGGGCAGAGGAGGGAGTATGGGTGAGTCAGAACGGCCGGGCTGGGGGATGAGGGACAGGAGAGTAGGGAGACCCATGGATGGATGGATGGATGGGGCATGGCCAGCGGGTGGGTGGGTGGTGGGTCAGTGAGGGGTGAGGGATAGGTGAATGAAGGGACAGATGGACGGGTGATGAGTGAGGGATGGACAGAGCAGGTGCAGGGATGGATGAACAAGAGAATGAACTTGGTAATGAGTCACTATGCGAATGAACAGAAAATGAATACATAACTGGAATGAGAAACGAAGCCCATGGAATCAATGTCTGGGGTCACTTTAACCCCCAGGGCTTATATCCTACCCAACTTTACCTGACCCCCCCAGATCTCAAAGCACCAACTCCTGGCATCTCTCCATGGAGCCAAAGATGAGAGGGAAGGCTTGGCGGAGCCAAGGGGAATGACAGAAGCAAAGCAGATGCTCTGAGTGCCATCACCAGCCGCAGCCCGCACAAAGTCTGCCATCCACGGGACTCCCCCAACCCTTGATTCAGGACCTGCTCATATCTGAGCGAAGTTCAACAGATCCTGAGTCCCAGCCTGCCTCCAACTCCTGGGCAACTGAGTGAATCTCTCGAAACAGTCTCCTTCTTCTGCTTCTCAAAGTCTAACATGCACACGAGCTGGGGTGGGGGGGGCCTCTTTGAGGGCAGATGGCCGGGGGCTGACAGCTTGCAGGCTGCACGCGGCCACAGTCCTCAGGCCTGGCCCAGGCTCCCCTCGAGAAACTCTTGGCACCGCCTGCTCTCCTCTCAAGGCCATACAGGGCCCCAAGGCCTAGGTCCCCCTCCCCACCAAGACCCTTGCCCCCCTACCCTCACCGCCTCTCTCCTGCGAGCTGCCTGTCCTCACCTCCACAACAAGGCTCCTACCAACCTAAGGCTTCCCCAGTTCAGTGATGCTCTTCCCTGAGTATAAAATGGAAATGCCATCCCACTTAGCAAATGCTGCCGTCTGTGCTTCGTACCAGCTCAGGGAGATAAGCAGGGAGAAGGCTCTCTCATTCCCACTCTCTAAATGTGGAAACCAAGGCTCTTCTAGGAAGGTGGTGCTCCCTCCCCGAAGACAAGTGAGGGTGCCTGTGGCCAGCCAGCCCTCTGCTCTGGGATCCTCATCCTTCTACAACAGGGGCCTCCCCTCAAACAAAGGCAGGAGTGAGAGCTACAGACGCAAGAGGGGAGGGGGCAGTGGGGGGCTGTTGGTAGGCAAGCTTGTGCTCCAAGTGAGTGATACGAACTGAGAATCGGGGAAATCGGACGGCTACTTTATGTAGTGCTTACATTATGGTCACTCCCCCAGTGGGAAAGCTGAGCTAAAACAACTTATCCAAGGTTCCCCGGCCAATATGGAGTGGGGCCAGGACATGAGCCTCAGGAGCCTGGCTCCACTCTGGGCTCTGACCCATGAAGAGTCACACTCCTTTCTTGCTTGTCACCCTATCATCCGCACTGACAGTTGGGGTCCCTTCCTTCCCCTGGTCTGCAGATTTTTCCGGAGGATGCCCAGGGCATGTGGTAGACCAGATGGCCCCTTCCCCATCTCACTGTGCCCTGAGAAGAAAGTGATGGACTTCAGTACCTTCTAGCCGAAAGTCTTCCTCTTCCTCCTCACTGAGCGTTTCTCTGAAAACGTCACCCACGAGCTCCTAGAGGAAGACAAAGCAGGGACGTTAAGTAAGTATCCCACAGAGTCAAGGAGGAACCCCGTATTGGGATGGTGTCCCGAACGTGTGCCTGGCTGGTCACAAGGAAGCAGGGGTCCTGCCCTGATTCTTCTGATAGGAATTTAGGTCAACTCTAGTGGATCCTCTTGCTTGAAAAGTGGATTGTCACCATGCTTTTTAAGAAGTAGCTTTTCTCAGCCTACATCTCACTAGGATACTGCACGCTTCTCTCTCAGAAAGGAAGTTCCACCAAAAAGACAGAGACAAGATGAGAAAACGTCCTTCCTCTATCCCTCGGAGTCAACTTTGGTGGACTCAGTACCAACAACCTTCCCCTGTGGGCCCCAGGAAGGGATCTCAGTGTGACTCCTTTCCCCAGCAGAGGGGCCCAGGCACGCTGTCTCCATGGGTTTGCCAAGAAGGCCTGGTGTGGGGGCACCTGGGTGGCTCAGTCAGTTGGGTGTCTGCCTTTGGCTCAGGTCACAACCTCAGGATCCTGGGATGGAGTCCCGCCTTGGGCTCTCTGATCAGTGGGCAGTCTGTTTCTCCTTATCCCTCTGCCCCCAACTTGTGCTCACTTACACACACACTTTCTCTCAAATAAGTAGATAAAATCTTAAAAAAAAAAAAAAAAAGAGGGCCTGGTGTGCACGGGAGTGGGTCTCTACTGACCCTAACATTACTCCCCCGACTCTCCAGCATCACATTCAGCAACCGGCATGCTCAGCCTCCTGAGTGATCTTTGGACGTGCCTGCCACCTCTCCCCAGTGCACACACCTTCTAGAACCTATCCTGGTCTTGCACCGCCTTGCCCTGTGCCCCACATGGGAGTTCAGGACGCCCAGGGGCAGAGTCGCTCCCAACCAGCCTGGTCAGGCTACCACTCAGGCATTGTCAGGTTGGCACGGGGAGTCTGGTTAGCCCACGGGCTGCGAAGTTTCTGGAATGTCCACAAAGGGGCCACCTCTCTTGCCCTACCTCAGCAGGAGGACCCTAGATATGGAAGAAGCGAGACCAGCACTTGTCAGACCGTCTTCTGCATTATTGGGATTCTGCCAATAAGAGTTCTGTGATCAAAAAAAAAGACTGTTTTCATGTCAGACACGATCCCTTACTGAAGCATTTACTATGGTAATGGACACTGAATATCCACGTGGTTAACTTCTACCATATTCCCCAAACCTACTGAGACCATGGAGTTTTGTGTCTCAGAAGCATCACGTGGGATTCGTACTCTGAGGAACCCACTTTGGGAGAGGCTCCTCTTCCAGCGGAGAGACAAAGTTTGGGAGGATTACTCTGCCTTATCTCTTTTGATGCCACAACAACGCTCTTGGCCGTGCTTCTCAGAAAAACAAAATGACAAGCAATAAAAAAAAAAAAAAACCCAAACTCAGCAGCTATCACCAACTTCTCTTTCTGGAAAAACAAAAACAAACAAAAAGTGCAAAGAGAAAGAAAAAGAGAATGCACCCTCTCTTTGAAAAATCCAAGCACCTCAGATACTTAACAGAAACAGCAGGGCTTATCTTGATGAAAGAAACCAGAATCATGCTTGGTAGAGCTGATCTTATCGGCTGGACACAGCTGGAGAGAAGTCTCTTGTTTTGTTTTGTTTTGTTTTGTTCTAAAAGGATCAACAGCTAACATTTTATGGATTAGGGCTGGTGCTCTCCATTCTACCTCTTCTTCCAAATCACCTGCCCCCTCTGGCAGGTTGTGAAAATGTGGTCATTCAGACCCCTAACGTCCCATTGACTTCAAAACCAGGCTCCTTGATTCCTGGAGCTCAGGCGGCTTCTCCCCCCTCCTCTGCCAATTATCATAATCACCGAACACTTCCTGGGCTTGTAAACTGGCTGTTTTTGTTAACAGCACCGGGAGTTGACAGGGAAGCTGGGAGCAGGCGACAGGGAAGGCTGGGGCGGCATCATTAGATGGCTGGGACACTCCGCCAGCCAATTAGAGCCCAACTTTCATGCCAGAGGAAGATGGATGCCGCCTCCCCCAGACAGGCTGGCAGGCAGCACTCCCTCCCAGGCTTCAAGGGGATCACGCTGAGGTCTTCTGGAAAGTGGGGGCTCAGCGCTGACCTCGGCCCGCCACCCTGATCGCTCCCAGTGAGGCAGGCAGGACCTGTCAGGTCAGCAGGCACCCCTTCGAGAGCGCGCGCATCTTCCTACCGGCACGCTTGGAGGCGTTTAGAGACTCCAATGCCTTCCCCAACAAAGCAGCCGTCCGGAACCCCGATAACGATGCCTCGCGGTGTGTATCACACATCCTGAGGACTGTCTGCGGGGAGGACCGACCTCCCTGACACAGTAAAGGCATGTCTCTGCATAGGAAAGCAGAGCTCTGGCAAGTTTGGGGGTCAGCCTCTTCGGGCTAAACCCTATCCTGCTCTGCAGAACTGTAAAAGCTCCCCAGCACCAGGGTCCACTGACAAAAATCCATCTCCTCCGGGGCGCCTGGGTGGGGCAGTCAGTCAAGCGTCCAACTCTTGGTTTCGGCTCAGGTCATGATCTCCTGGGTGGTGAGATCAAGTCCCGACACGGGGCTCTTGTGCTCAGTGGGGAGTCCGCTTGAGATTCTCCCCCTGCCCCTCCCACCACTTGCTTGAGCACATGCATGTGTTCTCTCTCTCTCTCTCTCTCTCTCAAATAATTCTTACAGGCACCTGGGTGGCTCAGTTGTTAAGCATCTGTCTTCGGTTCAGGTCACGATCCCAGAGTCTTGGGATCAAATCCCACATGGGGCTCATTGGGCTCCCTGCTCAACAGGAAACCTGCTTCTCCCTCTCCCCCTGCTTGTGTTCCCCCTGCTGTGTCTCTCTCTGTCAAATAAATAAATAAAATCTTTTAAAAATAAATAAATAAAATAAATCTTTAAAAAATTTTTTCATTTCATCTGCTAAGCCAGACGGTCCCAGGAGTGCCATATCTGCGGTCCCTGAGCTTTGAATCGCTAAGCCAGAGGCAACGCGGTGTTGAGCCAGACACAGCAGCACATCCTGGTTCCATGGCCTCCCTCACCCCTGGACATGGGGCCAGCCACTGCTTTCTAGGAACCTCAGTTTATCTCTCCGTAAAATGGGCACAATGATAAACCACAGCAATGACAGGGCAGCGGACCTTATTGGGCATCTCCTCAGTGCCAGGCACTGTGCAGGGCACCTTGTAAGTAAATTTATTATCTCCCTCAGTCTTCACCATTGCCCTGCACTTTCCATCTCTCCGGGAATAAACGCTCATAAAAATGATCTGCGGCTCGTAAAGTGAGAGTTATAATTGTTACATTTTATTTTTTTCTACAAAGAAAGAGTCGTCAGTCCTAAAGGGACAGAGGACACAGGAGATAAGGGGACTGAAAGCCACTGGCCTCATTTACCAAGCACTCTCCATGCATGAGGCACTGACTGAGGGAATCCTCCCAAGAACCTCCAGGGAACAAGGTTC
Organism: Mellivora capensis; assembly: GCA_004024625.1. NCBI lineage: Eukaryota > Metazoa > Chordata > Mammalia > Carnivora > Mustelidae > Mellivora > Mellivora capensis. Next base: position 270,048 of record PISX010000216.1, on the reverse strand, counting down.
CCAAAAGCCCTGTATTTGAGCGAGGAGGAGGCTCCACGAGGCCGGGTGACCCGCTCTGGATCCTCAGCAGAGCCAAGATTTGATCCAGTTTTCTCAGACGCCCAGCCCGAGCTTGGACAGTGGAATCAGGGCTCCTGTGGGCCTGGGGACAGAGGCAGCCAAGAGTCCTGGCACTTACCAGGGACCAGGGACCACACTTAACAGACATGCAAGGAGAACAGCCTGGGCTGCACCTCCATGGGCGGGGACCCGGCCTCCTGCTGCTGCTGCAGGACTCAAAGGCCCACAGCTCCTCCCTACAAGGTTGGGGACTCAGCAGAGCCCTGGCTGGGGATAGGGGGGCTGCAAACAAGGTGTGGGGCCAGGCCCTCAGGACCATCCTGCAGGAAGACACTCAGACCCCTTGACAGCCACAAGCGCCACGTGGAGCCCCACTGCAGAAGGAGGCAGACCCCAGTTCAAGTCCCAGCTCGGCTTCATGCAAGCTAAAGCATGCAGGTGAAGGAATGTTCTCAGCCTCCCCTTCATACACAGGGACCACAGCGCTCATGACGTCTCGGGCGGGTGTGCGGGTCAAGTCAGTTGTTGTACGGGAAAGCACTTAACGTGACACCTGATACCATGACTGGGGCTCCGCAGACCAGTAGTTATTGTTTATTACTTCTTCTACCCCAATTATCGAATAGCTACCAGAACATTGCTCAGAGAATCTCAAAGACTCACATGCCCCAAGACACCCTCAGAGACACTGAGAAACTCTCTCCCACCCAGCATACTCTTTTTAATGCTTTGTGTTTAATCCTCATGGCAATCCTCTGAGGTAGTACCATTATTATCCCCACTTTGCAGATGAGCAAACTGAGGCACAGAGAGGTTAAATGACTTGCCTAAGGTCACACAGCTAGTAAGTGTCAGAGCAGGGCTTGGAGGCAGATGCCTGGTTCCCCCACTGCCTTGTAGGAAGCCCAAGTATGGGGTGTGGGGTGAGTGACTTCCCTTCACTGTTCCTTTACTCAGCCATCACTCCGGCCCCTGGTCTCCGGCCCCCCTCCTCTAGCCTTCAGGACAGTTGGCCTCAGACTAGGCTCTAAGTTGTTATCAAAGGCCTTCCTAGATCTCCAGACTTCCTGCTGCACCCAGCCTGATGCCGGGCTGCCCCTGCCCAGTGGCCAGGCTCCGTGGCCTCTCAGGCCACAGGGCCCAGGCCTCCCTTCCTACCCCCCCCCCGCCCCATGTCCCGGCACTGCAGCTACCCTGCCCCACACTGGGCCCCAGGAAGAGAGGCCAGCTCCTCCGGTGCTGAGTGTGCAGCCAGCACCAACCCAGAGCCCTGAATTGCAGGCATAAGGCCTTATAAGGCCTCCAGGGACGGGAAACCACATCAAAGCAGGGCTTGGGAGCCGGCTGGAGTTTGGTTGGGGTTTTTCCTCTTTGTCTTTGAGACTCCTACTCCTGAGCTTAATATCTTTCCCCCACTGCCTGCCCAGCAGCTCTTTGTCAATGTTTCTGTTCTCTAAGAGCTAACAGATGTCGGTGCCACGGGGTTTCAAAGCGAACTCCTGTGCCCGTAGAACACAGCACAACTTCTAGATCCCAAGAAGGTGCGGGACTGGGCCGTGCTGGTAAAGAGAAGGGTGGGGGCACAACCCAGCCACCCTGTAACCCTTCCACCCAAGCAGTCTGGCCTGGAGCTGCCCCAGGAAATTCCTGGCGAGCTCCGTCCTCCTGACGCGGTGCAGAGGCAGGCCAGCCGGGCGTGCCTGGGGGTCCGGCGCCGCTGTGGGCAGGCCTCGCCGGAAGCAGGCTCTGGCCGTCCAGGGCAGGGATGCTCCATTCCCAGAACCCGGCTGGACCTGGGAGTCAGGGCGCCCGGCTTGCCTCAGCAGCGAGGGACAGCAGACGCCTTGGTGAACCACTCTGGGCCCCATTCTGCTCTTCTGGAACAAGGCGATTTAGATGTCAAGGGTCAGTGAGAAAATGCAGAGAAAACACACGTAGTGGGAAACACTAAGTGTGGGCTTCTCTGCACCTTTCAGAGCGCCCTACTTCTGCCACACGCTCGGAATGTTCTCTCATTTTATTCCCACAAAAACCTTAGTGTCCCCCCCCCCCCAGGACAACATTCTCATGGGAGCAGCAGAGAAACCTGCTCAAGTTCACCAAGAATCTAAGACATGCTGGAAACCATGCCGGAGCCACACCACAAACTCCACATGGTGGTTCAGAAGACACCAGCAGGTCTGTAAATCCCGGCATGCAGAGAGCCACGCCACATGGGGGACACATGGAGTAGAATGTGACTCATACGTCTAAGTAAACATCAGACACACACGTACCACGAGGGCCCCCAAATCACGGGCATCCCCATGGTTACCACCAGGGAGAGAAGGTACGAGAGAGGATGGGAGTGAGAAATGTCAATGTTCTCAGAAGCGTTCTAGTACATTCCTGGGTCACTTGGGCCACTGACTCTAGTTTCATAAAACACCACACAATAACCCCCTTGACAGGAGGGACCTTAAGGAGAGAAAAGTGACTTACTTAAGGAGAGAAAGTGGCAGAGCGGAGTTAGAACCACCCAGGCCCTAGGCTCCTTGTCTCTAGTGTGGGGGCAGAGGGCCAGGATGATGCTTGTGGTCCCCTTGAGAAGACGCTTTCAGGGGCTCCAGCCTCCTGACCCAGCAGGAATTAAAGAGTGAGAAAAAAGCTGGGGCAGTCCACTTTCTAGGCCCCAATGTCCCCATCTCCACTGTGCACCTTAATCCGTGGACCTCTGTTACTTCCGTCCCAGTGAGCCCCTCTGCCCACGGGCATGGCAGGTCATAAAGGCAGGGAATTAATTAACCCTTCTTTCCCCACCCGTGCAAGTGCGAAGCCAGGGCTGAAAGATAACCACTGACAAAGGGCTGGGGGAGGGGAGGCTCCTGGGGGCCCTGAGCTCCAGTGACAGGCCAGGAGGGGCTGGGGATTCCCTCCTCCCTGGGGACTCCCAGATGTCAGCAGAACCTAGACCTCGAGGCTGCTGCCAGAAAGCAATGGCACCTCTTCTCAAGCAAGTGACACCCCTCCAAGGACACCGCAGCCCCCCAGGGCCATGTAGCCCCCAGTGAGGGCCACAGGTTCTCCCTGTCCAGCACCTGTCCCCCAGCTCAGCAAATTGGAGTCCTCCCCCCAGATCCTTTTCATGGGAACTGGCGGGAAAGAAGTTTTCTCTGGTGCCAAGGCTGTGTCCAATGTTACATCCAGCTGCTTGAGACGGTGCACCCCAGGTGAGAGTTCACAAAGGGACAGACGCAGGCTGGTGCCCGGGACAGCGCCATCATTCAAGACCTTAGGTCAGCTCGTTTCTAGAAGCCAGCTCCCCAGGGTAAGGGAACTGGGTCCGTGCTGCTCTACAATGGGCCTGATCTATAGTCAACTCTCAACAGATCTCTGTCGGATGAGCCCTGGGGCCAGATCCGCTCTCACCTGCCTTCGTTGCTTATAGCAACGCGAGTTGGCTTTCTCCCACTTACAACCAAAAGCTGTGACCTGCCTCCCACCCTGGCCCGCAGAACCTGCAGAACCAAGTCACAGTCCCCTGAAACTGCAGCCCAAGAGTCCAGGCAAGCTTGGAAGCCAGAGGGAGGAGGCTGCCACCACCAGCTGAGCTGTGGGCCCCTGCACACGTGGAGAAGGGGGGTAGGCTGAACAGAAGAGGGGGAGGTGGCTCTGAGGGTTTCAGGGTGCAGAGCTGGCCTGCGTGTCTGGCCTACAAGGACCAGGCCTTCGAACTCCAAAGATGTGCAGCAGTAATTAAAATTCCTTGGATTTCTCCCTGACTGTTTTTATCTGCTCAAGATGTAATCCCTCTACTCCCATCGGCACATCCCAGTGTCTGCCCCCCACATCTCGGGGCTCTAGGCTGAGCTGGCTTCCTGGACTTGAAGGAATGCTTATCAGGAAGGTGGAGAGCGGGCGGGGAGTGGGATGGCATTGCCTAGCAGGAAGGACTTCCAACCCTGGGGTCTGACTCTGGGGCCACCACACTCTCTTCCTCTGACCCTTAGGCCCTCTACCTTGTAGAGTGCAAATGACCCCCAAAGATGGCTCTGCCCAGTCCTGGAGACACAGCCAGCCAGAGGCAGCAATGAGCCAGCAGAGTCCACTTCCTGGTCTGTTGTCCCCCCAACGAGCTGCCGGCATCCACATGCCATCGTCCCGGTCACCCCCCCAGAACTAGGTCTCACCTGGGCTCCCATGAGTAATTCCCATTTCTCTTTAGATTGGCTCTCTTTCTCTTTTTCTTTCTTTTTGAAACCTAGTCTCACCGACAAGATCAGTGAAATCGTGGGTGTGATGTCCTAGTTACCTCTGGGGTTCTCGAAAATATATTTCATATTAAACAAATGCGGAACCATTAAAGTACAAGCTGTCCACCGCTTACCTCGAGCCCCATCCCCTCAGCAGAATGCAGATCATGCTCTGGGAATGACAAGGTTTAAAGGGCAGGGAGCTGAAGTCCTCTGCCCCCTCTCCGACCCTGAACAATGGGACAGGTGGGAAGGGGTGGGGGGAGGAAGGAGGGAGACCCCAGGTAGATGGCCAGCCCCCGCGGACACTCCCCCCATCCCTCCCCCATCTGGTCGCAGGGCCTCCTCCGGGGGCTTGTTCTTTGGGAACGGGAATCCTGGGCATGGAGGAAAAAACAGCAAATGCCAAGAGGAAACAGCAAAGTTTGGCATCACCCAGAACCTGCCTTAATCTCCAAGCTTCAGGACTTGAGCACTCTCAGGAGATGATGAACCCATTCAAGGCAGGCTGTCCAGGGCTGGGTGGGACGTGGGGCCCTAGGGCTTCTCTGCTGGCGTGATGGGAATTTTCCTACTAGACGGCAGTTCAAAGGAGTTTCTACAGTGGAAACCAGGATCCGATGGGCTTGTCGGGGCGTGGGAGGAACTGAGGTCACGAACATAAAGGACTCAGTGATAATAATTACCAGCATTTCTTTTGTAAGCGGCTGGCATGGGCCAAGTGCTCCATTCAGCGCGTTGTTAGTGCCTAGCTCAGCGCTCCCAACAGCCTGTGAGCTGGGGTGCTGTCACCCCCTGTAGCCAGGGGGGAACCGAGGCTTAGGGGAGTGAAGCGACTCCCTTGCGGGTTCAAACCCGAGCCCTGGATCCTCTGCTTGATGCTGCGAGTCCTAGTACCAATGATTTCCCTGTCTGTGCCTCAGTTTCTTCATCTGAGTGCAGGAGTGACAGCAGCCGCCTGGAAAGACCACTTTGGAGGAGAAGGGAGATTGTGTGGGGAAAGCGCTCAGCACACCCACCAAGCAGTCAGCGGGCCATAAGGCAGCCATTCCCTCTCCGTTCTCAGGGGAGATGGGGAAGGGGGTCCCTGTCCTTCCCTCTCCGCCCTCCCCTCTTCTCACCTACTCCTGCTGCCTTCAGGGATGCCCCACAGCTAATCAAAGACGGACCCAGGAGCACCCCAGCCGGCTGCCAGGCCTCAGCGCTTCCCCCACCTCTGCCCTCTCGCCTGCCCCCTACCCCACACCCGCCCGGCCAGTCACACCACAAATCCCACTACGCCACGGACCTGCCATGCCACTGACCTGCCATGCCGCCGGCCTGCGAGGCCACACAGCCGAGTGCTGAGAACAGGAGTGGCCAAAGGGGCCGGGGTGTGCCTCGGATCCCCGTGCAGCTGGGGCAGCCTCTGCCAGCAGCTCCTGGCACGGGGACAGGCCGTGGGTCTGCTGCCAGAGTCCCGCGGGTGTGCCCTGCCGAGCCAGGTGGCCGGGAGCCAGGCTGCTCATGCCTCACACCGCTATCATCTGCCTACCAGAGAATGGTGCAGAGAGCCGGGGCCACCTTGTCTCGCAGAGAGCCTGAGCACCCTGCCCTAGGTAGAGGCTGGCACGATTGGGGGCTGGGCGCGGCCTGGGGACCCGGGGAAGCATGATGTCTCCCTCAGCTTTGGGGGTGAGGGACTTGGGCTTTTGGCGTGTTCTCACTTAAATAAATGGAGGGAACAAGGTCATCTCATTTTATACATCTAAGGACACTTCATTTTCATCAGAGAACAAGAGAACAATGGTTTGGGCCACACTCTGGGACCCTCCTGCTAGACACACACACACACACACACGCGCGCGCGCGCGTGCGCGTGTGCACATACTCAGTCCACCCCATCTGGCCCTAAAGCACTTGCAAAAGTCATCTTCCTGATGCCCTCTGATGCCCCTCCATGCCAGGCCTCCCTCTGTCCTGGCCTCCTTCCCCTGCCCCACAGCCCAGGTCCTAGGACCTCTCCCCAGCCCCCTCCCTGGCTGGGCCCCAGAGCCCTCCACCCCCAACTGCTGACTGCCTGCTGGTGAAGTCTGGTCCCCTGTCCCCAGCAGTGTGACCCCGACTCCCAACGTCCCCACCTCACTGCATTTGGGCAGCATCAAGAGTAGGACATCCGAACTCCCAGAGGACTCCGTGCATTCGGAATCTTAGCTGTTTCTGTGCCACCAGATCCATGGCTGTAAGGTTCAGTGTCCACACCCATGAAATGGGCCTGTGACACAGGCGTGCCTGGAGGGTCCCATAAGAAGGCAGACATGGAAGAACAGAAGGGTTAGCAGCACAGCTCGGGAACGGAGGCTCCCGGGCTCCCAGGTGCTGGCAGTGGGGAGAGCAGGTGAGGACAGCCTAGAGCCCAATCCCACTGGGCTCATAAACAAAAGAACATTTCTGGAAGGACATGCTACCTGTCGATAATAGAGGCTCCCTTGGGGGAGCAGGAATGGGCAGTGGGGAGCTGCCCCCCGCAGCCGCCGGACTGCAGCCGCCGAAAGGCAGCTTTCCGGACAATCTGGATTTGCGCTATCTCTCCTCCCTTCCCTTCTCTCTCTTTCTCTCAGTCTTTTTTAACCAAGAACATGCGATGCTTTTGTACTCAAAAGACACTAGGCTTTCTAAAGCACTGTTCCATTAAAGAGACGGCTGTGGCTCCCTGCCCACCGGCCATGTGCACGGAGCGGCTCAATGGGCCTCTGCAACTTCACGTGTCCAGCATGACTCCCAACTGCCCCAAACCCTTCCTCCCAGATTGTCTCCCTGCATCCGACCAGGACCACTCCCCTCGTCCTGTTCCTCAGGCCAGCAACCCAGGAGGTGGTCTGCCACTGCCCTTCCATCCAATCCCCACTATATCCTGTTGGCTCTACCTCCAAAATGTACCTGGAACCCAGCACATCCTCACCTCCCCCACACCCCTGGTGCACTCCAGGCCATGCAGAGAGGTCATCCTCTCTCGGGTGACGGCCACCATCGTATCCCCCTCAGCCATTCTCCAAAGTCCTACAAGTGTCCTACCAAGCCGCACCTGGCCCGTCTGCCCCATCGTCTACCTGCCTGCTGTTACTCCCCTGCATGTACTCTGCCTTGGCCTCCCTCACCTCCCACTCCCCTCCCAGCTGCAAATACACTCCTACCTGAGGGCCTTTGTACATGCCATTCCCGCTGCCTGAAACTCTTTCTCCACATAGTTCCGCTCCCCGACCATGCTTCAGGCTTTGGCTCACCTCGTCCCCTGGGTGAGGTCTTCCAAACCCCTCTATTTAAACTGCAGTGCTCTCCCTTTCACCCCTTCTCTGCCTCAGTTGCCTCTGGGACATTCACCACCATCTGACATACCACATACTGCCTGACAGAGGAGGCACTCAACGAATGTGTGTTCCACAACTAAATGCGGCTCTGACTAAATTTACTGACTCAGAAAAACATTCCCCGCATTTTCCTCCAAGAGAAAAGCAGTCACCAAAGTGCAGAGAGGAGCAATGGCATCCGCTAAAATTATCGACACGTGTTTCCATGTGCCATGGTCAGAGAGGCCGATCTGGACTCCCAGAGGTGGCGCCTGGGTGCTGGAGTTGAGGCTGTCAGATGGCTGGCCGGGAACCTGCACAATTGCTTTGGCCACCAGAAATCACAGTGAAGCATTTGGAAGAAAACACGTTAAAACACATGGCAACAGGCCACATTGTTTGAGAAGGACTCGCCCACAGAAGTCGGCTAGAGGCTAGAAGGGTCCTGGGCCTAGCAGGGGCTGTGGTCTGCCACTTCCAAGTGAAATGGGGTGGTTTGGGGATCCCACCTGGGAGGGACGGGGGGACAAGGGGCCTCTCTGTACCCCAGACCCCACTGCTGCCTCCCACGATATGCACACAGCCCACAAAGAGAACCCACCAGGAGCCCACCTGCTCCCCATTGCGCTTGGCTGTGGGTGCAGAGGAAGCCGGGCGGGGTCAGGCTGCTGGGGGGTGGGGCGGCGCTGGCAAGACCTTCTTTGCGGTCATATAATGCAGACAGGCTTTGATTCCAGAAATGGCATGAGGCCAGCTGAGCACGTGAACAGGGGCTCTCACTGGAAGCCGGGGAGGGTGGCAGCTTTCTCTCCAGACCTTGCAAATTCTACTCTTTCCATTCTCAGGCAAGCCAAAACCTTTGGGGGTTTTTGTTTGTTTGTTTGTTTGTTTGTTTAGAGAGGGGGTGTAGGAATATGAAAGGCAGCTGCTCACCCCCAAAGGTCACCACAGTGGTCCACTGTTGCCACAGTGGTCCCCTAGGAAGCCTACGGTGGCCGAGGAGAAGCTGTGTGACCAGCATCCAAGTTGAAGGATGCCCTTGGGTCCTGGGGCAAGAAGGCACTCACAGCAGGGACTGCACCCATGACACCTTGTCCCACGGCAGCCCCTGGGTTGTCGGACTCACCCACAACCCTAAGAGGTCAAGGAGCCCTCACCCCCTCGTACATGAGGAGACAGAGGTTCTGGATGGGGAAGCAGGAGCACACAGTGCAGGTGGGAGGGACCGATGCCACTCAAGAAGGCCAGAGGCTCCTGAGCCACAAACCCTGGTATGTTTCTGGATGTCGAGGAAGAAACAGACAGACGCGCCATGCAGTCCCTCGGACCACGGGCATCAGAGCCAGACCAGCAGAGCTTCTGAACTGAGGAAAGGTCCAGACTCCCTGGAGAAGGTCCCCCTGGAATAACGCCACACAAATAAAACCACACATCGAACCTTTCTGCGAACTCCAGGGTAAGACCCTCTCAGAGAACAGATGGAGAAACAGGCCCCAAAAGGAGACTGCCCTTTGCCCAAAGTCACAAAGCCAAAGAGTGGGATAGCCACAGTCAGAATCCAGAATGGTCAAAGCCAGCAGCCAGAGCTGGCCAAAATCAGTTCCCCGCAGAGGCTAGCAATAAAGACGAGAGCCCCTCAACTCCACCAGAATCCAGGGGGTGGGGGCGCCGGGTCAGCAAGCTCTGGCTCTCAGACCCCCGTCCCTACAAGCGGGGTGCTGTGGGCCGTGCGGTTTGGAGGCAATCCCAGGTTCTTCACTGTGGGGCTTCTCAGATATTACAGATGATCTGCCCAAGGGGCCACTCACACTCACAAGCATGCAGGTTGCCCTGACTTCTCTAGGCCCTTTGCTGATGGCCCCCACTTGGATCCCCTGCCATTTCTACGTGGACCCCACCTCCACCTTCAGTAAACTCTCCCCACCAGCAGCCTATACCTGTGAAGTGTCTCTGGCCCTCCACCAGCTAGCGCTGAGCCCAGCTTCCTCACCTCCAGTGGGGACCAATTCTGAAGCAGAAATCATGCTCCAGAGCTTCCTGCAGCAGCTCCCTCCCTTCCCCGGTCTGCCCTGGAGCTCGTTCTTCATGATAACTTGCGCATGACCCTTGTCTCAGGCTCTGCTTCTATGGTACACCTGATGGCTTGCCACTGAACTACCTGCTTCGTTGGAGGAATCCAACACATTTGGTAAATTCACATGGAGCAGACAGGTGACCAGCAAGCTGGTTAGTCTCAGACAAAGGTATGGGTCACACCAAGGCCAGTCCCGAAAGGTAATAGGTTGGGAGCCCTGTACCAGGGCTCAGGCCAAATGGCAGAGAGAAATGGGCATTTTCTCCCACCCACCACTCACCCCACCTCCATTTCAATATATGCCTCTCCCCATCACTGGGGCCTAGTTCAAGTACAGAGAACCCTTCCTGAGCCACCTCCTCCTCCAGGGACTTCTTTCCCTGAATATCCATAGCTCTCAGGGCTGACTTCAGGAGGAATCCAAGGCTGAAGGAAAGCTTTTTATTCCTCTCTTTGCCTCTGTAGTGGGCACCTCCTGTGATTTGGACAAACGACTCCCCACCTCCCAGCATCCATTCCTCCTTCTTCTTGTAACACTTTGATTTTCCTTGGAGGGCCACCCCTCCACAGGCTCGCCAGGCTTCACAAATAAAAACACAGGCCACTCAATTAAACTTGAATCTCAGATTCAGTCATTGTTTAATATAAGTATGTCTCATGTGGTATTTGGTATATACTTATATAAAAAAATGTTATTTACATAAATAAAACTGGATGTCCTGTATAGTATCTAGAAACGCTAGCCCTCCACCACTTTCATCCATAAGGCATAGACAGGGCTGATCTCTCCCCTCATCACAAGGATGGGTACACGATCCAGGCCTGACCAATGAGAACTTTGTACATCCCTGGCCACAGGAATTGGTCAAGGTTGGGCACATGACCCAAGCTTGGGTCAAAGAGATGCAATCCCAGGATATCTGCTCTTTTTCTACTGACATTAGTGAAATGTGACACTGAAGAAACATTGTACCTCTTTACAGGGAGATTCTTTCAAAGAAAAAAGGCAACATGAAGGAAAACAGATGCAAGAGTTGAAACAATAGAAAATGGGTCCCAATAACACTGAGTGCCTGGATCAAACTATGCCTGAAGCTAGCACTTCCCCTAGACTTTTCAACAACATAAACCAATAAATCGCCCCTTTTTACTCAGACCAGTTTGAGCCTGTTTTCTGTCATGGGCCACTGAACCAGTGCTGCTCAATTCAGCCTCCCCTGACCCTATGCAACCCTGGCACAATGCTGTGCAGAGTCATGCTCAGGGAATAGTCAAGTTACATATGTCTCTGACTCTACACTTTACTAGGGAAGGTGGCGTGGGGATATGGGAAAGCCTGAGCTTTCAAGTCAGACAGGCCTGGTTCCCATCCCAGGTCCATTCCCATCCTCTTTCCAGGGCCTGGCCCAATTGACTCGAGTCTCTGTGACCCTCAGTTTCCTCATCGGTAAAATGAGGACACTAGTATCTAGATTCTGGGGTGCCTGTATAATTTTACTGCCCAAACCAGGTCACTTTTGAGAATGGAAGGGGCAGCTATTAGGAGCTGGGCCAGGCCAACAGGAGTTGAGTGGCATGGTCATGGGTCAATGGGCCACTGGTAGCCCACCTGCAACCAGACTCGCCCACCACCCCCCGCCCCCACGGTAGGTGCCTTCCACACTGTCCGTCCCCTTCTCTCCCCAACTCTGCCCTCTGCCCAGGCCATTCCCACCCTTCTCTCCTAGCTGCCACCTGATTCCTTCGCTCAGCACAGCTGTCATGTTCCCTCCTGGAGAAGCCAGCCCAGGACCCCCCAGACTCAGCATGGCCCCTACTCTGTGCTCCCCCCAGCTCCAATGGCCTCCCTGTGGTCCTTTGTGCCCTGTAGGACTACTCCTTGTGGATGGCAGTCTCCCCACTAGGCTCTATAAACTCATCGAGGACAGGGACCGTACATTTCTTGCTCATTACCGAAGGCCCTGCAGACCTGGCACAGAGCCTAGGGCACATAAAACAGCAGCCAAAGAAGTAAACCGCTAACCCTCCTCTGCCTCCTCTCCACAGGTCTTGTGTTTGCTCCGTGTGTTGACAGATCCATCCTGGGGGAGATGTCAGGCAGGAACAAATGGGGCTATGAATCACGGAGCAGTGGGGCGGGGGTGGAATCCACCCCTGGTGGGCCGGGACGTGCTGATGGATGTTCTCTGAGCCAGGGACCCTGGGGTCCCCCGCCCGGGCAGGCCCCGCCCATCTCAGTGGCCCGCAGGCGGCAGCGGCAATGCGCTGGCCCTATGACAGTTTTCATTGATCAGGGGCCAACGGGGACTGGGCCTGGGCCCGTTGTCTGTTCCAGGATCCAGCCCTGGCTCCTGCTCAAAACACAGGCCTGGCGTCTCCTTGCAGCCTTGGCCAGCTCTCTCCTCGGCGGCAGCCAAGCCACTGCCCAGAATGCAAACTGGGCAGGTGCAAAGGGCCTCTCCAACCCGAAACTGAGGCCATGACATCCCACACACAGCCCGGGCTGTTCCACCCGTGAGCAGACAGACTCCCCTTGGGTTGCCTGGCACCCCTCCCACACGGCTCCTCTGGCCCACCCTGGGGCAGCCTCACCCGCCTAATTTCTTAGTTCATCCAGGCTCCTAGGCTGAGGTCAGCTACCTGGAAAATGCTTTGCCGACCAGATCCTTGGCTTACACCCCAATCCAGATGACACACTACTCCTTTATTTCCACAGGCTCCCTCCCCTGCTCTGCAGCCCTCAATGGCTCCCTATTTCCAACCAACTCAGATCCCCCTGGAGGCTTGTCCTACCTTCCCAGTCCTGCTCACCAGGAGACAAATGGTTATGTCAGGGGTGGGGGGGGGGACCAAAAACACTGGCCTGGGAACCTCACATTCTGCCTCAGTTTCCCCATTTGTATAAAGGGAGGAGGCAAGAGGCCTTGCTGCTCCGACAGGCCATGATTCCAAGGGCTCGTGAGAGGGTTGATTCAGCCAGGCCCTGACTTCCACCTTTCCTGGGCTGTCTTCAGGCCACCTCACAGGGCCATCACCCATTCACAAAGCCACCCATGTTAAATACCCCAGGAAGGAGCCTGGCAGCCTCAGCCTGACAACATGCACCTCCAAAGATAACAATTATCAGATTAACTTTACCATAGGTTGAGTCCTAATAGCTGTGAACTCATGAGGGCACCACCAGGAGTTTGCAGCGTCGCCAAGTGGGGTGGGACCCAGATTCTGCCCTGGACCACCTGGGGTTTGGGTCTCGGCTCTGTCACCTTCCAGCTTCGAGATATTAACTTCCCCGTGCCTCGGTTTCCCCTTTCACAGGGAAATCACAGGGAAATGATAGTATCTACCTCACGGAGTTATTGTGGTGATTAAAGTGATATTTGCAAAGCACATAATGCCAGGCTTATCGGAAGCTCTACCTAAATGTTTGTTTCGTAAATAAAAACAAAGGTTCCTATGAAGTGCGTAAAGACATACTTAGAAAGGCAGGAGGAGAGGTCATCCTATAAAAAGGGTACTGTTCATGAAAGTCTTCTTGGGACCATCTGCTGGATCTGACACTTGGGAGGGGATGGAGGCATGTGGGTGTTTCTGCTTCTCAGTCTTCGATGAGGAATTGATGTTTTCCCGGATTCTCTGTGCAAGTACGGGAAGATCAATAAGGGCAGACGGAGTTGAGCCCAGCAGTGCTGGAAAGGATAGGGCCTCTTTCGAGGCTAGACTGGCAGGAGAGGTCAGTATAATGCCAAGGTCAAAAGAGCACCTGATAGAGGGCTCCCACGTGATCTGTTTGCCTGACACCATCATAGGGGAGCAGAAACAGCTCAGTCGTGAGCCATGTCCTCTTCCAAGAAGGAACCACACTCCAGGGACATCCCTCTAATCATAGGATGGTGAAGCGAGACACAGCCCTGTCTTAAAGTGTCCCCAACCGGGCTGATTTTTCACAAGAGGCCAGGGGAGCGAGCTGGGAGCAGGGGCCACACGGGGCTTCCACACGGAGCACGCTGGACCAAAGAAACCCAAACCACAACAAAACCCTCGAGTTTCTGGTACACAGCACATCAATGGGTTGTTCTTTTTAATCCATTTAGTCACTCTGTCTTTTGATGGGGGAGTTTCTTTACATTGAAAGGAATTATCGACAGGGAAAGATTCACTTTGACCATCTTTTTCATTCTTCCGTTAGTCTTTTAAGAGTTTTTTGGTCCACCTTTCCCTCTCTTGCTGTCTTCCTCTGCATTCTGTTGATTCTTTGTAGGACTGATGCACTTTGATTCTTTTCTCTTTCTCTTTTGCATAATTTTACAGTTTTCTCTGTGGTTGCCATGGGGCTTCGAGATGTTATAAAACATCTCGAAATTCTGGGGCACCCGGGTGGCTCAGTTGGTCAAGCCTCCAATTCTTGATTTCAGCTCAGCGCATGATCTCAGGGTTTTGAGATGGAGCCCCCTGTTGGGCTCCACGCTGGGCCTGGAGCCTGCTTGAGATTCTCTCGCTCCCTCTGCCCCTGCCCCTCCCCTGCTCTGTCAATGGATAGATAGATAGATAAAAATATCTTTGTTCTAACATCATCCAGCATTTGAGCTGCTTCCAGAAACTCAACTTCTCCCCCTCTAGCCACACATTATGTGATTGCTGTCACAATTTACATTTGTATTGTGTATCTATGAACACATTTTTCTAGGTTTTTTTCATATTTTTGTCTTGTAACTTTTATAGCAGAATTCAAAGGGATTTACCCACTGCCATTGCAGTATTCTGTATTTGGATATTTGGAGCTTTATGCTTTCTTATGCTATTGCATTGCTACTGAATGAGACTTGAAGAAGTCCCCTCAGTGTTCTTATAAGGCGGGTCTGATGCTCCCCACCTTAGCTGTTGTTTGTCTGGGAAAGACTGCATCTCTCCTTTGTTTCTGAAGGATAGTCTTGCTCAGTATAGTAATCTCGGTTGGCAGTTTTCTTCTTCAAGCACTTTGAATGTATCAGGATCTTGGAGATATATTCCATGTTCTTCCATGTTCACTGCAACACTGTGAACAATACCCAAGTATGGAAACAAACTAAATTCCCATCAATAAATGAATGGATAGGGACACCGGGGTGACTCAGTTGGTTGGGCATCTGCCTTCAGCCCAGGTCATGATCTCAGGGTCCTGGGATCGAGTCCCATATTGGGCTCCCTGCTGAGCAGGGAGCCTGATTCTCCCTCTGCCTGCTGCTCCCTCTGTTTGTCCTCTCTCTCTCTGACAAATAAATAAATCCTTTTAAAAAAAGAAACGAGAAGAAAATGTGGTGTAGACATACAAGAGAATATTATTCAGCCTTAAAAAGGAGGAAAATTCTGCAGTATCCAGCAACACACAGGGATGACCCTTGAGGACATGCTGCTATGTCAGATAAGCCAGTCACAGAAGGATAAACACTGCATGGTTCCACTTATGTGAGGTAGCAAAAACAGGCAAATTCATGGAATCAAAGAGCAGAATGGTGGTTGCCAGGGGCTGAGGAAAGAAGTTATAGGAAGTTGATACTCAACCAGCATCAAGTGTTAGTCAAACGTGATGAAAGGACTTAAAGATCTGTTGTACAACACGGACCGATAATCAACGATACCGCATTGTACACATGAAAATTTGTTAAGAGGCCATCATCTCATATTCAGTGTTCTTACCACAATAAAATGAAAAGAAAAAGATTTTTCTAAGTCCAAGTAAATAAGTAAGAAAATCTGTGAGGATCACATAGTCTTAAAAAAAAAGCTCTATTATCCCAGAAATAAAGTTTAATACTTAAAAAAAAAAAAAAAAGTAAGTTAAGAAAAAAATAAATAAGTAGAAAATCAAGAAAGCGGACTGGTGGTTGTGTCTGGGCGATTGCTTAAAGGGGATTCATTTCCATATTTTCTCTAGTTTTGGGTAGGACTGAAATTTTTTACAGTAAATATTTTTGAAGTGGTAGGGGTGGGGAGGTGTGCAGCAGGGGGAGGGCAGCTTAGCCAGAAGAAAAAGAGCTTGACTTTGAATCATCTCGGCAAAAGCAGCCAGGTCCAAGACTCACCAAGGATAAGCTGGTCATCAGCCAGGATCTTGTGAGGCCTGGTCATGGGAAGAGGCTCGATTCCTTTCGGCCACGGTGAGATCACAACGTAACAGGAAAGGGCCAAATCTCGTGTGGCACTGTGGGCCGGACACCATCTCTGGCACCTAGCGTTCATGAACTCATTTCATGATGACAATGACCATGAGGTAGACATTCCTATTGCTCCCATTCTACAGATGAGTAAACTGAGGCACAAGGCGGTTAAGAAATTTGATCGAGTGGCTCTGGGATTTAAGACAAGCTCCCTGGGGGTGCCTGGGTGGCTCAGTGGGTTAAGGTCTCTGCCTTCAGCTCAGGTCATGATCCCAGCGTCCTGGGATCGAGCCCCACATCAGGCTCTCTGCTCAGCAGGGAGCCTGCTTCCTCCTCTCTCTCTCTCTCTGCCTGCCTCTCTGCCTATTTGTGATCTCTGCCTGTCAAATAAATAAATAAAATATTAGAAAAAAAAAAAAAGACGAGCTCCTGGTCGCAGGGGTGGGAGGAGTGTCCTGTTCTGGACCACCATGCTGAGCGGCCGCTCCCTTCCTGCCCAGAGCAGATGACAGCCCAGCAGAATCAGAGAAGGAGCAGAAACGCTGGTTAAGGCTACAGCATCGTGGCAGCGTTGGAGTGGGCTGCATCTGAAGTGCACTGATAAGTCCACAACTACTGTGCTCTTATCAGTGGGTTTGCTCTGTCATTCTTAAGTTGTCTCCTCTGTCCCACTGGTTTTCAGGAATGCAACTGGAACTGGCGTTTAGATCTTTAAGAAAAATCGGTTTTTCCGTTATGTAAGTTGAACGAACCAAGCCCTGAAAGGGCAAACGGATGTCGGTGGTCTTCTCCACGCCCAGCAGTCCCCGGGACACGAGGGGCTCCCACTAGCAGCAGGGCACCGACCCACCGCCCACACCAGGCTGCTTCACTCACTAGCTGCCCGTGGCGGCCACGCCTGTCGTGAGGAACTCCGCTCCACGGGACCCAGAGGGACTCCCCTCACTGACTTAGCTTTCGCGAGTCACAGGAAACACCCCAGGCTCAGGAGCAGAGGGAATCCCAGAGGCAAGGCATGTCCCTCAGAGATCCGCACATTCCTTC
The DNA here is from genome assembly GCA_004024625.1 of Mellivora capensis. NCBI lineage: Eukaryota > Metazoa > Chordata > Mammalia > Carnivora > Mustelidae > Mellivora > Mellivora capensis. Next base: position 253,178 of record PISX010000216.1, on the reverse strand, counting down.
GGACCCATGAAGGCTATACGCAACCTATAGGATAATTTCTCCATCAATCCCTGGTTCAGACTCATAAGCCAGAGGACAGAAGTTACCCTGACACCCAAGATAATACTTCTCCCCGCTTCAAGTAATGCAATGTTAGCCTGTGTTATTACAAGTATTGTGTCTTCTATCAGGGGACGTGATGATTCTACCATCACTGGAACAGGAGAGCCCCTCCCTGGCAAATGAAGTTTCCTTTGTAAAGAAAGACACGGCGACGCTAGCCTCACTATTCAAAATGTGGGCTGAGCACCCTGGTCTCCACACAGCCTGAGAAGTCATTAGACCCGCAGAGTCTCAGGTCTCGCCCGATCTACTAAACCAGAGTTGGCATATTTACATGAAATCCATGTAATTCATATACACATTCAAATCTGAAAAGCCGGGGCGCGCCTGGGTGGCTCAGTGGATTAAAGCCTCTGCCTTCAGCTCAGGTCATGATCTCGGGGTCCTAGGATCGAGCCCCGCATCGGGCTCTCTGCTCAGTGGGGAGCCTGCTTCCTCCTCTCTTTCTCTGCCTGCCTCTCTGCCTACTTGTGATCTCTGCCTGTCAAGTAAATAAATAAAATCTTAAAAAAAAAAATCTGAAAGCCTTGGTCTTGGAATGACCAGAAAGATGACAACAGAGTTAGAGCTGATATGTATTTACTTAGCAAGCCCCGTTTGAAGGACTTTATTGGCATTAATTCATCTAACCCTCCCTCGCAAGAAGTCTGAGCTAAAAACTGTGGCTATCTCCATTTTATAGTATAATGAAATGACTCAAACTAAGACATAGACTCAGATTCAGAGAGGCTAAGTAACTTACTCCAGGGCACACAGCTTCCAAGTGGTAGAACTGATAACACAGTGGGAAAGGTTGGGAACTTGGAAGGTGGAAGAGGCCGGCTTCCTGCCTTCACATGCTTCAGGAGATGAAGAAGGCCAATTCGGGGTGTCTCTTGAAGGCACAGCAGGACTCATAGCAGGAAGGGCCAATATTTCCTATCCTTCTGGGAGCTGAAGCCATCACACAAAAGAAGAGTGAGCTCCCTGTCACAAGAAGTATTCAAGCAGGGGCTGGGTGGCCTTCCGTAGGGGATATACTGGGGAGGATTCCTACTTGAAGAAGGAGTCAGGCTTGATAGGTAGGACTCCTTCTTTAATCTCAGGGTTCTGGGGAGACCAGGGAGTGAGAATGCCCCCCTTTCCCACTAAGGGCTGGCTGAGGATAACAATGGCCCATGGGATCCTAGGAAGTCTCTCTGGCCTTAAGAGTCTGAACAGAGAATGGGGCCTCTTTTTAACCCTCCAGCCCAAACATCTTCATTCTGGATTGCCGGTGGTCCACAGACAGCCAGCAGAGCTAACTGACTCCTGGCTGGGGCTAGGTGGGGAGGTGGCCAGACACCCCTCCTCACTCCTTCTGAAGCAAGGAGACACCTCTGCGCCTCTGTGACCCAAGGTTTTGCAAACAGGAGAAACCCCTTGAAGAAGATCCTCGTTCATTCATCCAACAGCCCACACCTTGACCAACCCTACATGCCGTCGTCTTTAAGTAACTATAATTTCCACCCAGCTCACAGAACAGGGTACAAATGGAAAACTCTGATGGGGACCTGCCTTCTAAAATGTCAGACCATGGGGGCGCCTGGGTGGCTCAGTCCATTAAGCGTCTGACTTTTGATTTCAGCTCAGGTCATGATCTCGGGGTCCCGGGATCAAGCCCCACATCAGGCTGTACACTGGGCAGTAGAGAATCTCACTGCTTGAGATTCTCCCTCTCCCTCTGCCCCTCCCTACGAGCCCCCTGCCCCCCACCTTCCCACTCACATGCTCTCTCTCTAAAATAAACAAACAAATCTTTAAAGGAGAAAAGGCAGGCCACAGACATCTTTCATAGCGACCCAGCACATCTGAGGGTCAGAGCCTGCCCTCAAGAGTTGAAATCAGGGGTCCACGTGTACGTGAAAACGGCGCCCGGTGTACCTAGAACAGTACCCAGGCACACAGTGAGCACATCTGAGGAACACACACAGTTCAAAGAAGGGCGAGCCTTACCGGTGAGATTCACTAAGCAGCACAAAGATGCCACGAAATAATGAGCGTGGCACGCTCGGCCTGTCCGTGGTTCACGGACTCTCAGTAAAGGGTCGTGGGAATCCCTGCCGCCCCTGCTGTCATTGTTCTGGTTACTACGATCAGGTTCGAACTGGAGAGGAGAGGGAAAGCAGCCCCCCGCCACACCGCGCAGCCCAGGGCGGGGGGCTGCTGAGGCGCAGAGGAAGGCTGGGGAAGGCTGAAAGGGCAGCGTGGGGAGGTGGGGAAGGCCCTGCCTGGGTAAACGCTTGGCGGCTGGATCTTGGAGGCAGCGAGGCCTCTGGGGAGCCAACTCCACAAGCCTCAGAAGTCAGGCCAGCTTTCAGTTCCCGGCATTCCGGCCCCAAGTCCCCCCGTCGGGCCTGCTGCCCAGGGCACTCAGATTCTTCCCGGGCCTGGGATGTGCTTCCAAAGCAGCCTCATCTCCAACTCAGCCCCAGAATTCCTTGGCCAGCAGGGACCTTGTCTCCGCGAGGCTGACAGAGCCCAGCTGCCGGGGCGCTTTCTCCTCCACTCCCACCGAGGCCCCGTCCAGCTCCTGAGGGGCCAAAACAGGAACCACCAGTGTCCCCAGGCCCTGCACCAGCCACAGCTTTGGTACACACGCGGGCAAGGGGCTGCGGCCACCCCTCTTGGACCCTTGGTGCCTGAGAGGTGGCAGGTACCGCGCGGTTAAACCACAAATCTAATGACAAGTTTCCTCTGGAACGAAATGCCACCACAGGCCAAGTTTTAAGGAGAAAGAAACAAAAGAGGACCCTCTCCTCTCTCCCGGGCAGCACATCCTGAATCTACCAGTGTTCCTGATGCTCTGGGGAGCCAGTGGGGGTCGGGGGGATTGCCACTGCTTGGGCCCCCTTGTTCCTGGAATCCGGGACTTGCCACCATCTACAGGCAACAGGCTGGAGCCTCAGGGCCGCAGGTGATATAGGATAGGTGCTGGGGCGTCACCAGGCCCTGCCGTCCCCAGTCAGGGGGAGATGGCTCAGCAGGGGCCATCCTAGATGGAACAGACCCCTTGTTTATCCACGGAGGCCAAAGAAGAGAAACCAACCAGCCCCGGAAGCTCCCAGTCGCCATGTGCCTGTGACATAGGGTCGCTCATACATTGGCTGGTGATTCTAGTCGCTGATATTCACTAAGTGCTTACTCTGTGCCAGACATGGTACTGCCCACTTTACACTTCTCTTCCTTCAAAACCTTTGCACCAGTCCTTTTATTCTTATGCCCACTGTATAGATGGGAAAACCAAGGCACAGCCTGAATAAGGACTAAATCACCCATGTGGAAAGTCACAACCCTGGAACCAAAGGGCAGGAAACGGACCCCTCAGCCCAGTTGTGACAAGCCGACTGTATCAGTGGCCCTGTGTCCCCACTTCCCTGTGCCCACGACGCTTTGCTGGTATCCTCCCACACAGACGGGGGGCTTAGCCATGAGACTTGTTTCAGCCAACAGGACTGTAGCCAATGGGAGGCAAGTGGAGACTTGATTCGGCACCTGGGATTTCCACTTCCTCTCTTAGACATCCGCCTCTATGATGAGAGGCACCCGGGCTCACTCGCCGGAGGGAAGCGAAATGCATGTGGAGAAGACTCACCTTGTCCCGGCCGATTCTTCTCCAGAGCTGGCAGTTGCCACCAGTCGAACCACAACACGGTCCTCAGAAGCATGGGTGGGCGAGCCCAACCCAGATCAGCCCAGCCTGGCCCGGGTCAGTAAATTTGTGTAACAAATAACTAATGGTTAAGTCACTAAGTCTTAGGGTGGTTTGTTACACAGCACAACCCAACTATAGATACGTGGTTATACGTACATACCCGGTTACAGCTCTATACAGTAGATATGCAGTTATGGGTACACATATAATTTTATATTAAAAATGTGTGTATATAGATAGATAGATAGATAGATATAGATAGATATAGATGCACTTTTGACATAGGAAATAAACCTCCTGAAATTAACAGGGTGAAGAGTGATCCTATTTTGAATGAGAAACCCATTAAATCAAGGGCTTTGCTTTAAATGAGGGATTCTCGGAACATTTCTGTATTTAGAGGAGGCTTTGAATCCCAGAATTCTTGACGACTCCCGGGAAGGGATAGAGCCGTACCTGCGGTCCTGGCCTTGGTCCCTCCGCCATACCTGTGCCCTGTGTCCCACCAGGGAGACCGTTGGTTATGCTGCCCTTCTCTCTCTGATCCTTCAGAGGCAATGCTCCGCCATGTGCGAGGGGACACGTCATCTTTCTTCCACGCAAACTGACATCAAGCCACCCCTCTGTTTTGATTTTCTGCTATTGTGTAGCAAACCACCTCCGAACTTAGCAGCTTCACACTACCACCTTCTAAGCTCTCGTGATGCTGCAGATTGACTGGGCTCAGCCGGACAGCTCCGCTGCTTGCCCCCAGGTCGCTCATGCAGCTGCTGGAGGCCGGGGCTGCAGTCACGGAGAGCGGGTCTGGGCTAGAACGCCCAAATGGTTCAGCCCAGACGTGATTCTGAGACAAACACCAAGGTCAAAGCAGCAGCCTGGGGACCCCAGGATCCCTGCTGGGTCACCCGAAGACCCCGAGGTCCCTTCCAGAGTGAATGCATGAAACGACTAGTAAGTGGCTCTGTTCCTATTCCTGCACCTACACGGGGACATCTGGAAGGTGGGAGGCCATCACGCTCCTTGCAAAGAGCTCAGTGTGGAGATGAGCACCTGTGAGATCTAGCCTCCCTTGGGCCCTGGGAGGGAGGTTCTCTCCTGGGATGAAAGAGAATCTCATTTTGGCAAGAGCTCTAAGTAGAGGCCTGTGGGACTGCTAAAGGGAGGGCAGCCCTGGGAGAGCCCTTAATCGTTTAACTAAAATCACATTCGAGGCATAATTAGCAGACAGCTCCAAATTCATGATCTGAGGCCCATCGGCTCTAATGGACTAATTAGTTGAGACATCCTTGGGCAGACAGCACACTCTCTGGCCTTCTCAGAAGCATCCCAGGGAGCTCAGCAGATCAAGGTTGGCATCTGGTCCAGGAGCTGCCTTACTATGCCCAGGCAAAGAGACAAAGGTGTTACTGGGCAGGAAGTTACACCTTAAGGCACATGTAGTTCAGGGAGATCGACCAGGCAATCTCCTGCCACATGATTCCTCCCTCCTCAGATCCCAGTCATCAAGCCCTTGTAGACTCACAGCGATTGGGAGCTGTTGCCAAAGAGCCCAACATCATCCTGGATCAGAAAACAAGTCACCAGCTCTGTGGAAGCCCACAAAGTACCCAGAGCCACAAGCTGACCACAGAGAGCGGGCACTGGCTGTTCAGCCAGCTGTCTCAATCCAAGTCGCTTCTAAGCAAGCAGCAGGGGCCCCACACAGCAAGGAACACTCGAAATCTCCTTGGGGATTTGGCAGAAGACAGCTTCACAAAAAGCAAAGTTTGCATCTTTGGGAGGCCCTCAGGCATCTAGCATAAGAGCAGGTACACACAGGGGATGCCGTCTGCAGGCCAGGTGAGTGGGACAGATGGCACTTAACAGTGCGAAAGCACTCAGACCCTACAGATCTGCTTCCCAAAGGGCTCCCTGGGGCAGAGAACATTGGCAAAAACTGGCCACCAAATTGAAAGAACACCGAGTTATACTAAAACCCCATTTTGAGATTCATAATGTACCTTGGCACAATAAAGGCACTGAGAATTCCTGCAGTAAGGAAACTTATTAATCCGATCATTAGATTTACTGTTTCCCAAACCTATTTTAGCATAGAATCTTGACACCCCCCCCCACTCCTAGTGGGATCCTATATTTGGGAAATACTGTCCTATGGGAAGGAATACATCAGTGTAGGGCAGAGATGACGTGTTCCAAACCTATTGGAGCAAGGTTATTTAAATGAAGGAAGTGGGCCACATTTAATATTCACATAAGAAACATACAGAAAACATACAGAACCTTTCAACACCATGAAGAAATACGCTCTCATTTTTCTTAAAACGAAGAACCATCTTGGTTCATCTCCCCCCGCCCATCTTTGATAGAAATTTTTTTTCTTCACAAGAACTAGAAAAACTTACTAAAAAGAAACATATCTCGGAGTGCGTGCATGGCTCAGTCATCTGGGCCCCCGACTCTTGGTTTCAGCTCAGGTCATGATCTCATGGGCGGAGGGATGGAGCCCCACTTGGGTCTGCAAGGAGTCTGCTTAGAGATGCTCTCGTTCTGCCCCTCCCCCCTATGCTCTCACCCTCAAAAATAAATAAATAGACCTTTTAAAAAGAGAGAGAGAAAGTAAGGAGACACACATCTCTATAGGAAAACATGTGCAAGAATAATGATGAAGTGAGAGAGAAACAGAGAAACTGGACTGGCGGGCACCACAGGCCTCTGGGAGGCGTACCCCGTGTCCAAAGGCCCAGCCGCACTCAGCCCCCCCCAAAGGTTGCCAGCCTATGAAACTGATGCCAGAATTACCAGCTTTTCCAATTTTCAAAAAGGAGTCAGAAATCTGGACTTCTAAGTGAAATCCTCCATTTTTAAGCATTGATCCTTTTTTTTTTTTTTTTTTTGGCAATTAAATCCGTCAAATAAAACACGTAAACGGCTAGATTCCGTCCACCCATCTGCAATCTCTGCCAAAAGGAAGGGAGTAAAACACACTAACTAAACTGATGCTATCAACTTTTCCAAATCTTCTCTGGCCAAGGAACCCTTGGGAAGCCGAGCTGCAGGGGGGTGAGCCTCTGGCTGTGTTGGGTGCTGTCGCTTCCAGCCACCCAAGCCCGCACACTGCCTTCCCTGCATGTACCAGTGCCCAGGCCCGATGCAGTGAGGGCCTCCCAAAGATGCAGGCTTTGCCTTGGCAAAGGCGCCCCCTCAAGCTCTAGGCTCCATCCTACCCTTGGACTCGCCCTGGCACACAAGGAAAGGGGTGAGCTACGAGCCCACACACCAAGAGAGGTCAAGGCCATCAAGAGAACCCATCATGGGGTTGTAATACTCAAATCTCTTAAAAAAAAAAAAATGAGATCTGTTCTCAAACTGAAAATAAAAGCAGAAAACCAACCTGGAGTGTCCTACAAAGGCAGGTGCAGCCCATGAGACAGACAGAATGTGTGTGTGTCAGGTTAGACTGCACAGTGAGGGACGCCGGGGACCCTCAGGATGGCCATGGCTTTACTGGAGCACATGTTTGACTTTTCCAGATGGGGCCGATGGACAGAAAGTCACTTCTCCAGGGTGACACAGCGACACTGGCATTCCCAGAGACGAAAGCCACCTCTAATAGGATGAGGCATCATGAAAGCAACGAGCCAGCCCCAGCCCAGCCCTGCAGCCCAACCAGCTCCCAGGCTACCCAGGGGAACCACAGGCCTGCTAGAGGCCTGCTAGAGGGCTCCTGGGCATTTTCAGAACCCTGATGGATGGTTGTCAGAATCTGACAGCCAGCCACAGCATTGGGAGAAGTCCATGCAGTATGAGCATCCAATCAGAACCTGGGTATGAATCTCCCTGCAAAGCACCAGCAGCCCCTCAGGGGCTATGCCACTCCATATGGGAACAGAGGCATAAGCTTCTGGAAAGTGGAGCTAGACATGGCCAGCTGAGAAAACCAGCAGGAAAGGAGGCCTGGGCTACCAAGAGACCCTGCAAAGGACACAAGGATGCAAGCAGGGACCGTGACAGAGATAGACACCTGCCCCCAAAGAGTCATGCTTCCCTTCCCCTGGTATGGGGTTGCCACTGGGAGGCATCTACCCAGACAGAACTACATTTCCCAGCACCCCTTGCATTGGGGTAGGGTCATGTGATCTCACAGAGATCTTAAGGAGTGAGTAGTTTTTTTGTTCTTTCATTCCCCTTTTGCCAGCTGGAAGCCAGTGGTTTGGAGAACCTGAGCTACAAGATGGAAGGAGCCTGGGCCGCTGAATCACTGTCTGGGCAAGTCATCTTCCAAACAAGATACCTGTTTTATACTGGCACATGAGCGATAAATAAAATTCTAGCATCATGAACCGCTCCGACGTCAAGGTTTATGTGTTCCAACAACTAAGGTCACCCCATCTAAAACAGGAGAAGAAAGAAAGCAAAATGCCATGGGTCAGGAAAACAGATCCTCACCAGAGCAAGCAGCTCAAGGCAAAACCAAAACAGGAAAAACTCACCTTGCTAAGTCAGAGTACCTGCCACCTCCTACATGCAGCCCACCTGAATGGCCCCAGATAGAGGTGAACTTTAAGACTCCTAGACACTCAGTTATGCCTACTACCATGACCAAGAATGACTTAGGAAAACTTATTTTGCACACACACACACACAAAAAAGTTTTCTGTCCACTCAACAACCTGCTAGAAAGTTAGTCCCGCTATGTCCATTGACAAGTGAGGGGAACACGGGATCAAGAAATTTGGTGACTTGTTCCAAGATCATGCAGGTGGGAGAGGCAGACTAGGTTTTGATTTAAGTTCCTGTCTGGCTCTGGAATATTTTACATCTTTTCCCACAAATCACTTTCCATACCTCCCACTACACTGGGTTCTTCCTGAAGGGGGTACCAAGCCAGCCCCTCTGCAGCCCATGGAGCCCAGCTGTAGACCCTTAACTCGAACTGTAGGGAGTTGTCAATATTTAGCCAAGAATCTCTACCACTGAGGGGTCCACCTCTTCTTTGCTGCCTGGGGAAAGGATGGACAGGGGAGGGGAAGGGGGGAGGGGAGGGGAGGGAGAAGAGGCGGGGCCAAATGCCTTCCTATAATATGGTGGGAGGGGAAGCTACTCCTATAAGGTCAGCTCTGGGGCACATCTAGCGGTCAGTGCACACAGCCCCAGCTTTGAACAAAAGGCGGAATAAGCCCAGCAGCTAGCAGCCAATCTTGGGAATTCAGAGCCTTCTAGAAGCCAGGAGTGGACTTGGTGGGCTTGGCAGATGCTCCACTATAGCAGGGTCTATCCACCTTGGTGCTGCTGGGGCCAGATAATTCTTTGTGCTGAGGCTGTCTGGTCCACATAGGGTATCCAGCAGCATCCTAGTCTCTACCCACCAGATGCCCCCGGCACCGGCCCCCTGGCCAAAAGTCTCTGCTTCCGTGAGAAGCCCTTGCTCTAAAGGGGACAACCAATGGTGACCACACCAACATTTAGGCCTGCTGTTTTGAGGGTACAACCCCCTTCCCATCGCTGCAGCACCCTGAGCTCCCCAAGAGCCAAACTCAGGCCCCACAGCCCTGGGCAAGTGCCCCCCAGATGAGAGATTCGGACCACTGAGGCAGAGCAGATCAGGAACCCGCATCATTCCTTAGGGAATATTGTCATGACACCGCTGTCTTTCCAAACGCCCCCTCCCAGACATACAGGCTGGCAAACCCATCCCCAGAAGCCCAGACCAGACTCCCTTTGCAGGAACGCTGATCAACCCCAGCAACATCCCACCCCGTACACTTCACCCCCTTCTCCCTGAAACACAATTACCCTCCAGCTGATGCTCCTAATGCCCGGACCCTGAGAGGTTCTAGTCTGTGAAGCGCCAGCCTGTGAACCCAGCCAGCCTCTGGGCACGGGAGGAATATTTCAGTGCCCGAGTTCCCCCAGAGGACTAGTCTTCCAGCCCCTAGTTAGAGAACTTGTTCTGAGCAAGTTTCCTTCACTTCTAGCAAAAATCTGGGTTAGTAGGGGGAGGGCAGTGGAGAATCTAATAAATCTTAGAATATACTTCTTGGCTAGAGGGGAAAAAAAGAAAGCCCATGACTGGTGTCATGAAACACCTTTCCTGCTCTCTGAAGAGAGCCCCGTTCAGAAGTTACTATTGTATTCAAGCTATATTAAATCAAGCTGTGAGCGGCACCAAGGTTATGCTTTTAAAGAATGCCCTGAGCCAATTCTGATGTTTAAAGGGAAAAGGAAAAGTTTCCAAGGCTTCCATAAATTCCAGCGAGAGGAAGTTTCAAACTTGGGTGTTCACAGTCCGTGCCCCCACGTGGAAACAGCTTGGTTTCATGTATTTGGTTTTACTGTTCAAACTTGAGGGTCTTTTAACTTTTTATTTTTACAGGGCTCAGAAGAAAAGGGAGAGGGAGCCATTTGCTCAATGTGCCAAAGAAAACCCCAGAGCCTCCCTCCAGAGGGCCTCTGCCTGGGGCGGCAGTGAGCAGGGGCGCGGGGCGGGAACCCCCTGGCTCCTGGCACCCCCCACCCCCCAGCACCGCTCCTCCTGCCTGCCGGAGCCCAGGCCTGCAGGACCAGCTGCTAATTAACTCCGACAAGATCAATCCAGGCCAGAGCGTGAGTGGAGAGCAAGCGGGCAGGACAGTCGTTTGGCTGGGGCCGGGCTCCGGCCGCCCGCAGGCAGCAGGAGGAACAAAATGGAGACTTTCCAAAAACAAGAGGAGGCCCAGCCAAGAGCCAAGGAATCCTAAATTTAGTCCCTGGGGGGAGACTGCTGTGTCTGCTCAGCCAGGGCACCAGTGAGGCCCAGCATCTCTCGGAAATGTCAACCAAACCAAATAGGCCCTCCCAGGCCACCTCAGCCCCAAGCCCTGACTCCAAGGAGCTCACCCCTCAGTCGGGTGGGGTGGCTCTCTCTCTCTCTCTCTCTCACACACACACACACGGGTTCCCAATCCTCAGTCCTGCTCTCCAAGTGCTATCTACCCAGGAGTTGGCCAAGGCAAGTGGAGTGCGCCCATTTGACAGGCAGGAACACTGAGTCCTATAAGAAGCTGTGGTGAGGTAGGATGAGCACAACAGTCTTGAGTTTGGATCCTATATCGAGCTCCATTTCTCAATACTGACCTGGAAGAAGGGACTCTGTCACTTGGAACCTCAGTTTTACCTTCTGGAAAATGGGAATGAGAATGCTTACTTCAAACAAAAATCTAGGAAGGTATGTGTATCAAGATGCATGTATACCCACACGCATATGTGTGTGTGTTTTAAAAAAAAGACTCCTGGGCTGCAGCTGGGCACCCCTCCCCCATCTGTGGTGACAGCACCCTGATACTCCTTGGGTCACCGCCCCTCCTGTCTCTCAGCCCCTGTGGCTGCTATAGGCCTGTTTCCACAAGGGTTCTCATACCTACTGAGTCAGACTCGCTGGGGGTTGAACCCAAAGTTATTTACTCGCTTCATTTCCCCAGGGCTCAGAGGTGATGCTTGGAGAGGGTGTTAATCCCCCAGGAAGCGGCGCATCTACAAGGGGTCTCAGATTCCAAGGGGCTATGAGAATGGGACCCTCTCCCAGACCGGAGCCAAGATGAGCTTCCAAGATGGGCGGTCCCGTGGGGCAGAGAGCAGGCAGCATGCCGATCTGACCCCAGAGAATACTCAGAGAATACTGGCTGTTCCCGCCGACCGCCTTCGCGCTACAAGGCAGGTCAAGGGGAGGATGGAGGCCCAGAATCTCCAAACCTCACCACCCCTTGTCCCCTTGACCATCACCGTCAGGCCCTGGTCAGGGTTCCCAGGGCTGTCCATCCAGGCACGGGGCAATTTCAGCATAAGGGGGTCTCCATAGCAGCCCTCCAGCTGGAGTCATTAATGAGTCACCTGGTGACCAAACAGGGGGACAATGGAGGGACGGGAACAGGGTGAGGGTTTTCCAGCAAGGAAGGAAATAACAAAGACATTTCCATGGGGTAAAGAAAGTTCCAGAAAGACTTTTTCTTCTTCTGTTTCCTTCTCCCTGACAAGAAGTGATTTTTAAAGGGAATATGTATTAGTCATAAGAAAAGCAGGTTTACTGAGTACCTGGCCTACACCAGGCCACAGAGGTTCAAGTGCAAGATCTTATGAACTCATACACCAACTCCAAGGGGGAGGTTCAGCCAGTAGTTCCATTTTACAGATGAGGAGACTGAGGCCTCAGAAAAATCAGGAACAATGCCTGAGGCCACCTAACTGGTAGGAAACAGGCTCAGGATTCCAATGCCTCAGATCCCAGAGCCCATTCTCCTACCCTCTTCTGAAAAGCCCGTCAGCACCCCTTCTAACCTCCTCATGCTCTGGGCCGGGCAGAGACTGGCTTTGGGTGCAGTTCTGCCTGACTCAGAGGTTCGCTCAAGCCCAAGGCCACGCTGCCTCCAGGCTGATTAAGAACCACAGTGTTGGTGGGGAGCACCCGTTTTTACCAATGAGCTAGTTGGCACACAGAAAAGTACCCTTTTTCCCAGGGTCCCACAGTAGACCCCGCGAGCCCTGGCCTGGCTAGAGCACAAAGGAAGGAGGCAGGGCATGTGACCACACCCAGCCTTCCAGCCAGCCCCAACTATACCATACGGGGTAGAAGAAAGACCACTGGTTAATTCCAAAAACTATCCAAGATGGAAGCGACTTAGAAGCGACTGGGTCCGGCTACCCCCACCCATTATTTACAGATGTGGCAGCTGAAGCCCAGAGGGGAAGGAATATGTCCAAAGCACACAGCAAAGCAATTCCATTCTGCAAGGTTGTTTTTTGGGGTTTTTTTATTTGTTTCGTTTTTTAAAGTAGACTCCACGCCCACCACGGGGCTTGAACTCAGGACCCTGAGCTCAAGACCTGAGCTGAGATCAAGAGTCAAATGCTAACTGACTGAGCCACCCAGGTACTGCCCACTGCAGAGGGCCTGGAGGTGCAGGGGTAAATAATGGCATCTGCCCCAGACATCATGCAGCTGGCGTTCCCTGGGAGGTGAGCAATAACTCAATCACCATGTGAATAAATTGCTAATCCCCAATGGTGACAAGCACCCCCAAGAAATGGAAGGAGCTGGGTGTTAAGAGAAGGAACAGCAGCAAGGAAGGAAACTCACCGTGAGTGGGGCCTTGGGGAAGGCTGCTTTGAGGCAGTGATGTGGAAGTTGAGTCCTGAAGGGTGAGTAAAGAAGAACCAGGCAAAGAGTATCAAGAAGAAAATCTCAAGCAGAGGGGAGAGCATGTGCAAAGGCCCTGAGGTTGGAGCCAGATGTGTATGTTCAAAAAGGACAAGAGTGGCTGGGAACGAGGGAGTGAGGGGAAGGCTGTGGGAGACAAGAGGTGGGAAAGGGGCCTATCGTACTCAGTCTTGCCGACTACAGGAAGGATTCAACATTCTTCTAAAGACGGCAGAAAGGCACAGTAGGGATTTAAAGAGGGGCATGAGTCTGTAAAATCCCAGTGTGTCCTGTAAGGTCAGCCTTACTGAACTACAGAAGGTAACATCAGAGGCTGTGGAATCCTCCAGGAGGGATGTGATGGTGGCCTTGACCAGACAGGGACAGCGAGAAGCAGCAGACAAATCTGAGAGGCGTTTAGTCACAGGATTAACAGAAGTGGTCCATCTGCCAGCTACGCAGTTGAGGGTTGAGAGGAAGAGTCGGGAATGCCCTCCAGCTTCCAAATGGAGCCACAGGTGAGTGGAAGGCCGGTCATGGGTTTCCCAGGAAGAGTCGTTTGGGAGAGGTTCTGTTTGGGTGTGTTTTGGCTTCAAGAGCAAGCGTGAAGCACTGGGCCCCCAAGGTCTCCGGGGTCCCTGAAACTCCCAAAATCCCCACTCGTGCCCCCCCCCCCCAAAGCCATCATGTGTGGAGACTCTGGGGTGGGAGAGAGGGCGGTCCAGGGGGCCGAGTCTAGCTGAGCGGCCCAGCAGCCTCATTCACCGCCTCACACAGAAGGCACAGCCCCAGCACCCGTGCCTCTCTACCTGACCTCAGAAGAGGGAATTTGGTTTTGTTAGTAAAAGGCAGCAGTCCCCTGTCCCCCCAGGCCAGGGTCCCTGTCACTAACAATTTCCAAGGCCTTGAAAGAGACCTTTAATCCAATTGTCTTTGTCGGGCAGTCAGTGGGGCAGCCCCTCTTTCCCCCTCCACCTTCCTGCCGGCTCTCCCTTTGAAGGCAGCCCCAGGGAGGAGATACCCAGCACAGCCTCAGCCGGGCCCTGACAGCTGGACGCCCGCCTGGCCAGGAGGGGCTGCCCTGAGCCTCTGCCACAAGCCTGGCCAAGACCACTGAGGGCCGGCCCTAAGTGTAAAATCCCCCCACCCCCTACCCCAGTGCCCAGCATGCTGCTGGTATGACTGGGGATGGGACGCCCAGTGCTCACATACCCTCCAGCCACCTCCCGTGATCAGTAGAAAGCGCCTTGCAGCTGTTAAGGTCTTCTCGGCAACACCTTTCCAGATGGAAAATCAGGTGAACAGACATTCTGGTCACTGTGTAAGTTCTGGAAGTGGAAGGCCCAACCCCCTCTTGGGCCTCCAGAGGCCTCACTGATCACATACGAATAAGAACTGTCAAGAACTGTCAACGAATATCAACTGCCCTACTCATCTGAGCGAAGTGTTTCGCCTTTAAACTACACATCAGATCTGTAGGATAAGGAGCATTTCTCCTCCCATTTTACAGATGAGGAAATAGGCACAGAGTAGTTAAGGGACTCGCCCAAGGTCACACAGCTAATATGAGGCAGAACCAGCATGTGACTCAGGTCTGGTTGTCCCTGGAGCAGCGTTTCTCAGGCCTTGTTATTTGGCCCCACACAGGGCTTTCTTAAACTTTTTTTTCCTAATCACTTGAAATTTTAATACCGCAAATATACTGTGTAACTATTTATGTACATCGATACGTATATTTACGCTTTGTACCTAAAATGAATGAGAACTTTTGCCCCTGCCCCCCCACCCCCGACAGCCTCAAGAACCAACATTTGCCAACTTGGGGACAATATCACCATCGAGAATGGTCTAGAATCTAGACCAAACCTGCTCAGCAGGAACCAAATGGAACCCATATACGTAGTTTCAATTTTCTAGCAGCCACACTAAAGAAAAAGACACGGATGAAATTCATTTTAATCATGTAATTTAGCCAATGCATCTAAAATATTGCCCTTTCAAAGTATTATCATTACACGTCATCAATGGAAAAAATAATTCATGAGAAATTCTACATCCCGTGTTATCATACGAAGACTTTAAAATGTGCGCAGTAGTCACAACCCAGCCCAGCCATATTTCACATGCTCAGTAGCTGTGTGAAGTTTGTGGTGACCATAGTGGGCAGTGTTCTAACTACCCTGCTGAAGCAGTATTGTTTCTCTTCCCAGAACCTTGAAAATCAAGCTCTGAGAGATTTTCTCCATCCAAGGAAACCTTGGAAGAGCCACTACCCCTCCTAGCCAGTGGGTTCCACTTACTATGTTCTCAGGGGCTACTGTGGATGACACACAGGCCACGACACCTTCAAGGAGCCACAGAGAGGGATAAGAACTGGCTTCTACTCAAGCAGCTTATAATCTAACTTGGGGAGCGGAGGGGGGTGAAAAATGTGCCAGACCCTTCAGCACACCTGGCCTTGAGGCTTCCCAGAGGGGGGATGGTGGGTCTTGTGATTTCCAGCCCATTTTATGGATGAAGAAACTGAGGCTGGAAGGCATATGGACCTTGCCCAGGGCCCACCCGTGTGACTAGGCTAACCCGGGTTTGGACACAGGAGATGTTGGCAAAGCGACAGGAAGGCTTTTAGGGAGGAAGAGGGACAGACTTGGAGGATAGCTTTTGGGGGTGAATGAATGATGGGAGGTACGTGGGAAAGAAGGACACGAGGGTGCCAAGGATAAAGAAGGACCGGCTGTGTTGGCAGAGAGTGAACAAGCAACGGGAGGATTCCCGGCACTCCCGGCAGAAGGCACAGACACCTCGGACCTCTAAGAGGCAGGGATTCTGGGCGCCGAGATGCCTTGGCACGGAGCCAGTGTGCATAGCACCGTACGAGAAGGGTCCAAGCCCGATCATCGAGCCCTGGAAAAGCACCCAATGCCCCAAGCCCTGGGCCATAATGCCAGTGGAATCCAACTTCCCAAAATATTTATCAGAAGGCTCTGGGCACCAGACTCCATTCTGTAAACTTGAATGCCATTCCAAAGCTGAACCGGTAGATCTCCTGGAGAACAAGATAAACTCTCCCTCACATTCTAAATAATGCACAGGAGGCGAGGAAGAGAACAGCATCGATCAACCCTCTCCAACCAGCCAACTTAAAAGGGATGATGGTCAGCAGCAAGGAAGGGGCAAGGATGCGAGTTCTTATCAGGCACATGGCTGCTCCAGACCCAAACAAAGCTCTTGGCAGGCTTTCTTCTTCCACCAAGGGGGAGGGGGGAGGGAGGACAAGGTCTCCATACACACAGGTCAAACGCATCCTCCTTGAGGACGATCAAGCCAGTATTGTTTGCCCTGATTTCCAGGTGGGAACAGTCCATTCCATGAACTGAAATGCAGACCAGCTCAAGAAACGAGGCCCATAGATCTCCAACAGGCTGGGGTGGCCCAGATCTCAAATCCCTCACGATGGCACTATCAGACCAGAAGTCTCTGTTCGGGACTCGGGGGGAAAAAGGACCACTGCCTTCGAGAGCACCAACAAAGGAAGCGGCACAGTGAGTTGCTTCTGGATGGTGGACTGAAGGGAGGCAGGTCTCCCCACCTCCCGTCCTCACCACGGACACTATGGATCGAGTACACAAGGAAATGTTGGGCATTTACTCACAAGCCTGAGTTACTCATGGGAAGGTGACCGCCCCAACGGCTTCGGGCCCTGAGTCACACACCTGGCCAATGGCACAGATGGCTCTAACCTGGGCCTGCTGTCTCCCCAGCCAGGGGCCTCATACACCAGCAGGCCACCCCAGTGTCTCCCCCTCTCTGCCCCGCACCCCCAGGCCCCAAACCCAGCTCATACCACCGCTCTTCCTGGCCCTGTGACCTTAAGCTTCCTTCTGCCTGTGTAACAAGCCCAGAATCCTTGGGGGAGGGTGGGTCCCTGCCCGGGAGCCCCAGGGCCCCCGCACCATCTCTGTCGCCCACTCCCAATTCCAGAAATGCGGCCCAGCCTCTCACACGGCCCGTCTGAGAAGCGGGCTTCCTAGCATAATATTTTCCTCCCACAGAACGTGAGAATAAAGGGTTCTTTGCTTGTCTCCTCAAATAACTGGCTCTCACCATAAAGCAATCTTCTGCCCAGTAAAAATATTTCTGTAAACCTGGGTAACTCTATCTGTGGTTCCTTTTCTGAAAGTCAAAAATCTTGGAGAGTGAAACATGGCAGAGGCAGACCGTAGGACAAGCTCATGAAGTCATGTCTACCCAGACAGTCCCTCCTTAATACTGTGATTAATTTGCTGTTAACCACAGGGACTTTGTGTCTTAATACTCTCAAAGCAGAGCACCAGTTCCCCTTTCTACAGGACAATACCCACCCCTCCCAAACCTGGCTGGGGTCCAGCCAGGCAGGCAGGGGAGCCCCTGGCTGGGGCTTTGCTGAGATCAGGGAACTCCTTCAACCCCCGAAACGCACAGGTGAGCCGTCACCTGGGGCCGGTCCTTGGCCAGGCAGGAGACACGGTTGTTAATATAAGTGAGGGGTGTCCTAAGATCAGAATGTAAAGGTACCCACAATCACCCCCAGATTAACCCTGAGACACCTGGATAAGTCACAGAAGCCTCCCTGGCTTTAGTTTTCCCAAATGAAAATAGAGATGAATGGAAATAGAATGGAAATAGACCTGAATCACCCCCAACAACTTCTCAGCAAATGAAGATGGTCTCTCTGAACCCCTTCATCCACCAGACAGCAATCAAGCCCCTTCTGGGTGCTGTGTTGGGCCCCCGGAGAGATGGAGTGGGTTTCCCAGGAATCTTCCAGAACTTACCAGCAGCTCTGGAGGCCTTGCTGAGTTACCAAGCATGTTTACTGAGTGCTCACTGCTTGCTAAGCCGTAAGTCGCTCCATGCATTATTTCCTTTAATCCTCAAAACAACTCCAAGAGATGGGAACTTTTGTCTTCTCATTTTGCAAGGGAGGAAATTAAGACCCAGTATCTATACAGTCAACACAGTTCCCTATAAACCCAGATCCAAAGGCCAGGTCCAAAGCTCTGTGGCCCGTGGAATTAGAAGATCAACATGAGAAATAATAATAATGATAATAATAATCATAAAGCTAAAAACAAAAAACCCATAGAAAATAAAGCCGAGGTTCTTAACTAGGAGGCTATGGGTGCCCTAAAGTTGGAGTTAAAGGTGTGAGAGCCTTTATTTGAAGAGAATGACATCATCAGATTTAGCAGATTCCCAAAGGGGTCTTGTTATTGTCTCCTAGAAGGTTAAGATAATCATCACTAGAATCAAGGAGCTTTAAAGAAGGGCTGTGACCCACATGGGCTCCCTGGAGGAGGTGACAAACTACAGGGCTCTTCTGAGATCCAACGGCAGAGAATCAGCTAATTGCTCTGGCCCCACCCCCACCCTCCAGCTGCTAACAGAAGCAGCAGTCAGAGAGCTATACTCCAGGGGCCAGAAAGGACACAGAGGCTGGCCCCCTCCCTCCAGTGTGCCTTCTTCAGCTTTCTCCTCCCAGGTGCTTTTTCTCTGGGGAACCACCCACCCATCTCCCCCTCGGCCCTTGAGGTTTGGGACTGATCCCAAAGGCACTCCAGGATGACCATGTTGACCCAGGACCCTTGGAGGTAGAGGGATTGGCTCTGTGATGGGCATGCCAGCCAAGTCAAAAACAACGGCAGACCAGCCTAGATCTTACCCACTCTCTTCCGGCCTGGAACAGCAGCCTGGACTGGGTGCCAGGCGGCCACCACCTGGGGAGAGCCTGTACCTGAAAATGAAGCCAACCGCAAAGACAGCAGAGCTGAAGGTACAGACCACCGGCCTGGGGCAGAGTTGGAGCTGTGGGATCCAGGGTCCCCGAATTCGATTCATCCTCCGAACTTCCCAGGCACACAGGCCAATAACACGCCTTTCATCAAACAGCAGAGATGTCTGAACAAACCCAAGGGATCCTAACTAATCCACACCAAGGAAGGTCACGCTCACTTAACCAGCAGGCCTCCTGAATTCTGAAGACACCAGGCCAGGGGAGAAGCTCTGGCTTTGCCAGAAAAGCAGAAGAGCCAGCCCTGGAGATCACATTAGGGGGTGCGGTGTGGGTGTCAGAGCAGGGGTGTGTGTGCAGGAGTAGAGTTATAGGAATCCACGCCATCCGTCCAGGTGGACTACAGACATGAGCCCCGAAGTCACCTACCTGCCCGATAGGGAATCAGTGCAATAAATTACTGTCCACCCTTAGAATGGAAGGCTTAAGAGCCACAAAGAGCAAAAAGATTCAATGTACTGAAAAGGTCTGATTTCCAAGATGCACTGTTAACAAAGCAAGGTGCAGAACCAGATTATGACTGGTCAACTGAAAAGAACACAAAGTCTCTATCAATTTTTCATGATTTCCCACCTCAAATCCATTTCTCAATTAACCTACAAATACTAGTCTTATTGGCCAAGAGGGCTTCTGCTGTCTGGGCAGGGATAAGGGTGCGCACATGCACACAGTAAGGTGGGAAGCACGCCGAGGAACTGGAAGAGGAACCGGAAATGGCAGGTGCCCAGAGAGAGGGGCACTGGGAGGCCAGCGGCAGAGGTGGCAAGGAGGCTTCTTTTTCATTACATAAGCTTTAGTACTTTTTTGAATGTCTTCATTTTTGTTTTTTACCATGTGCATTACTTCATTTAGGTGGGGAGGTAGAGGGATAGGACCTGACTTCCTGCTCCTCTGGGATCACACTCCCGTGGACCAAGCTGCTGGTGCCTCCAAGCCTCAGCCACTCAGCAAGGGTTCCTTGAGCACCTGCCATGTGCTGAGCTGGGCAAAAGGCCCCAAAGATGCAGCGGTGAGCCCCGCAGAACCAGCCCCTTGGACTCTGCCTTCCAGCTTCTGATGCCCCATTGTATTAGTGCTGACCCTGGCCAGCTTTCGTGTAAGTATTAAATACCCGACCAATGGCTGGAAAGAGGGCTTTGCAGACCATAAAGCTCTAGCTCTTCCTCCTGGAGAAAAGCTGGCCCCTCTCCGCCCTGCCCCAGGAGCAGGTTGTGCCTCCCAGCTCCGCAAACCAGGACCAAAGGGACAGGTCCTCACCCAAGAAGCCCAGAAGCAAGACAGCAAGCCCCCTCACTCCCCCCGCCCAAGGTTAAGAAGGCAGGGAAGGCCTGATCTATGAACCAGAAGAAGATGCTCCAAGCCATCCACCTGGAAGGACCCCACGATTCTTCCCCTCACTGCCGTAGCAGTGGCCAGTGGGACTGCCGCCTCCAAGCTGGAGGGAAGCCAGGCCTCCAAGGAGCAGGGTCTGGAAGGACCCCAAGAAGGGTTTTGCCAGGGCTGTCTGGGGGCAGAGCTCTCTGCCCACCAGCACCTGCCGCAGATAACTCCTTTGACCGCCCTCAGGATAAGGGTTAGCCTAATGCTCTGCAGCCCTGGATCATTCCCGATGGTCCAGAGCTATGCACTCCATGAGGGAGCCACTAGCCGCATGAGGCTATTGAAATGAATTCAAATACAATATATTGGAAATCCAGCTCCTCAGTCCCAAAAGCCACATCCCAAGTGCTCAGGAGCCACAGGTGGTTAACGATACCCCTACTGGATGTGTGGACACAGAGCTTTGTCATCATCACAGAAAATTCCATCTGACAGCGCTCATCTCGAGGTCCTTTTAACTCTCCTTCCTTCCAGTTATAAAACGAGGGTCCTGACAGGTCTTGAAAGAAAGGCCAGGTATCCACAGCTGTCCCTAAGAGTGAAACACCTGTAGAAGCCGTGGCCATGGGGAAATGCACAGAAGGAGACAGGACCATTGACTGAGCTGTCATGACTCAGGGATGGTGCCCCCAGGATCCCTAAAGCTCTACAGGTGGGCCGTGCCCTCCCCGCCTCAGCCCTCGTTCCCCTCCGGCCCCTCCCCAATGCCTTTCCTACAGGGTCCATGCAGGACAGGTGTCACCCAATACAAAGAGGCTCCGATTCAGAAAGCATCCGGGTGGAGAGGGGGCCCCAAGGGCTCTGCGTCCAAGACAGCATGCGGGAGGTCGTCATGCACGTGGTCCTTGCTGTACCCTGGGGCCACCCCACCCCACATCTCTCTCCTGCCACTGTCTTCTCTCTCCACCCCCCAGGAAATTCTCTCCATAAATCTCCTGCACACTGATCCCCTTCTCATGTCTCATTCTCTTCTAAAATCTATGGGCTTTTTGAAAAATACAAAAGTATCCACACTCCTTGGATGGGCGGCGGGGGGGTGGGGTGGGGGGGAGGAGTCCAACAATGTAGAAACATCTAATGTGAAAAGTGAAACTCCTTCTCTCCTCACTGCCTCCCACCATTCTAGTCCTCGGGGAAGCAGCCTTTGTCAGTGTATCCTTCCAGATCTTTCCCTGCACACCTGCAAATATATAGACACGGGCCTGAATAGACTTTTGTATCCTGCAAAAAAAAAAAAAAAAAAAAAAAGGGACCACATCATGCTTCTGTTTTGCTCTCACTTTGCTCATTCAATGGCATTTCAGGGGCCTCCTTCCCGTCAGCCCGCTGCCCACCCTCACTCGCCCTGGTTTCACAAGGCGCGGAAAGATCCGTGACACAGCCGCCCCGTGTTTGTTAGCTGTCTCCTAGTGACCGATATTAGAGTTGCTGCACATTTTTCATCCTTCCAAATAATGAGCCATAGACGTTCTTGTGCTCTGCTCACGTGCAAGGTTCCCTCGGCCCCCTCCCGACCCAGGCCCATCCTGCCTCTGCTGTCATCCCACCAAGACCACTCCTGCCATCCCCAGCTGCACGCACCAGGATCCCAAATCCATTGGAGGACACCTTGCAGTCCCTTTTCCGACCCAGCCTCTGGACAGGTTCTCTCCCAGGGGACCATCCTCTCTGCTAGACTACCTCGACGGCCCCCAGTAAATGCCATCTCCCAGTAATTACGCCTCCGTGTAGTCCCTTCCCCTGAACCTGGCCTTGATCTGTGACCTGCTTTAACAAAGAGAATGCAGCATTGCCAATTCCGGGCCTGTGCCTTCGGGAGGCCTGGCAGTTTCCACTTCGGCACCCCCAGGAAGGCAGCCACCAGGCAGGGAGACAGCTTACCCCGAGACCACCATACCATAAGGAAACCCATGTTAACCACGTAGTGAGGCCACGTGGAAGAGGACTGAGGCCCCGGGCGTGGGACCCAAGTGGAACGGTTGACCCCTGGCTATTCAAGCCGCCCCATCTATGCCACATGGAGCCACAGAGAAGCTGTGCCTGCCAAGCCCGACCCAAGTAGCGTAATGTTAATCAACTCACGAAAGGATTAAGTCACTAAATTTTGGAGTAATTTGTTATACAGCAAAAGAGAACCCAAACACCCTCCCTTTCTTCAGCACACTTGGAGATGCAGAGATAAAGGCCAGCAGCGGTCACATTAGCTACCTAATAGCCAACCCGGGGCCACCTCCCCACCTCCCCCCGCTCAGGATTCCCAGCACAGTACTCTGTCCAGTCCCCAAAGATTCAGCCACGTGTTCTTCCAGGAGGCAGCTGCAGCTCAGAGGTTGGTTCTCGAGTGAGAGGACTTGGGGACCCACAAAAGACTCCCCATTCTCTTCATACCCGGAGCAAAGGGAGTAGGTGGGCAAAAAAGCGCCCAGCCATCCTGGGAGAATCTGTTGTGACCATATAGTCAACAGACCAAAAGGCCCTGATGTTAAGAAAGGAAACTTTGGCACAGAGAGGTTAGGGAAACTTGCCCAAGGTCACACAGCTAGTGAGAAGGAGAGCTAGGGATCGAAACCAAGCATTCGGGCTCAGAGCCTGCACCAGGGACCAAACATCAGTATTTTCCAACACTTCTACCTGCAGTAAGAATTACATTTTAGAATGGGCCTCTCTGTATATGGATTTGGATATAGATGTGTGGGTAGATATTCACAGATCTAGATGGATCTATCTATAGACATGAATATCCTTGCCTATAAATTTTTTTTAAAAAGTCACACAAAGCAATATTTCCTCTTGTTTTAGGCAATGTTCTCTCTCATTTCTATTCTTTCTTTCTTTCATTTTTTAAATGCTGGTCGCTAAATTGATTTCATGAGCCACGAATGGGATTGTAACATATGGTTGATGTGGGGAGGAGATCTCATCTATGATAATGGAAGACAGTTCTAAAATCAGATTAACCTGAACTGGAATCTTGCTGGAAGATTCCACTCCCAAGTCAAGTGACTTTGGGCAAGGAGGTAGACTCCTTTAGTGCTCAGTTTCTCCAGTGGTAAAACGAGGATAGGAACAGCCCCTCCCTTCTCACGGTGTTACGAGCGCTGAGTGGTATGGGCCACGCATGGCTCAGGGGCTGGCGTGCATGGATGGCCCGGTGTGGGGCATGGAACAGAGTGGACCCTTAGTAGCCATATTGAGGCTGCAGCCAAAGAACACTGAAAAGGGAGGCACGGATGAAACCCATCGAGGCACCAGGCTCCTTTGAATTCCCAGGCAGGGGGACAAGGGCGTCTCCCCAGGGGCCACTGAAAACACAGTTTTGTTCCTGGTCTGTAGCACTTTCTCATCATCTTTTTGCTTTTGAAGTCTCTCTAGATCACTGGGGGAAAGATGCATAAAGTAACAGGGTCAAGGTCAAAAACTGCCCCGCAACAAGTCTCCCTCGGGAAGCCAGATTGGGCATGGCCATGGCACCCTGAGGCAGCACCCCCAACCCGCTCGCTGGAGCCACCACAAGCCCAAGCCTCTGTGTGAGGGGACTGCCAGCCTGCGTGGCCTTCTGGAATGAGAAAAACACACTTGGGCCTGAGCCCATTGGGGAGGCTCTGGTCTTCCCCAGCCCTCACCTGTGGCCCGAGGGTGGCCAGGCCAGCCCTGCTAACAGGGCCCCTTTATGCTATGCCCCTGCCTCTCTGGGGCCCCAGAGCAGTACTCACAGCCAGGGGGCTCGGGCAGCACACGGCAGGCCAGCCAATCAGCTCCACGCCTTCTCCCCCTACCTCCCATCCAGCCAGAAAGGAGAGCAGCCAGAGTGGGCAGACATCAATAAAAAATCAAATCACCTGCAGTGGGGGGACCAGGACCCGTGGTAGGTTGTGACATAGAACAGACTCCCCCCTCCCCTCCCAACCCCAGGCAATGCCTACCCCCCTCTGCTGAAAAGTGCATTTCTGTCCTAATATCTCAGAGCCTGGAGTCTGGTCTTGTGTCAGACACTCAGGAGGGAGCTGAAGATTTCCTGCCCTCATCATGGCCTTTGTACTTCCCTCTGTCTGAGATGCCCCTTTCCTCCCCCCGCTGTTTATTCTTTGGATCCACAGTTGGACCCCCACTTCCTGTCCCACCATAGCCTGCTCTTTTCCTCGTCATGTTCAGCACACACCTGGGTGATCATTAGCTGTAAGAGGAGAGTCCTCCCTTTTACTCTCCCTATTTGGCCAAGAGGAACTCATGTCGCTCTTAGAACCACTCCATGAGCTAGGAACCAGGCTTCTACCCATTCCACAGATGTGGAAACTGAGGATCAGAGATGAGCACCCTCTCGAGAGATGTGCAGCTGGGCGCTGGGAGTCAGACCCAGGAAGTCGGATTCCACCAGTCCTGTCTCAGACGCCTGCTCTGCGCACACACCGGGAGCCTCAGTACAACGTGACCTGAACCCGAAGGCGGGTCTAATGGACGTTAAGAGAACCAATGCAAGACGCTAGGTGGGAGCTTGCAGTATGGACAAGCGCTGTCCCCAAAGTGTCCCAAGCCACATCTCTCCGTGCTGACCCCACCTGGCCCTCCCACAGTGCTCTGCCAAACGTAAACAAGCTGTCCCCAGCTTCCCAGCCCCCAGCCTCCGCTGGGGCTCCACCCCCTGCTCAGCAGCAGCCTGAGTCCCGCTCTCACTAGCTGGGCCTGACACTTCCATCCACTGACCCCGTCTCTCATCTGCACAACATGGGGGAACAAGACACTGGAAAAACTGCACATAAAGCACAAGGTGGCTTTCACACTCAAGCATCTGCACTATTACCACAAACACACTTGTCCCCCACCAAAAACCTCGTCTCCCAAGCCAGGAGACAACAGGCCAAATCCAGCTGCCTGGGTCCACCCAAAGAAACTATTTTCTAAAAACGTTATTTGGTTGATGGTCTTTTCTTTTTTTTTTAATTAGAATGATTTCACATGAAAATCCAGATGGCTGGATTCTCTTAATGACCCGATGTGGCAACACCAGGGCCACATTCACACATGGCAACCACTGGTGGGGGCTAAGTGGTGTTGCACACTTGAGACAGGACGTGTGCTCCTGAGGGACCCCAGTCCCCACTCCTCCTGCATGTCTCCCACCCAGCCCGCTATGTCCTTGATATGACTTCTCTGGCCCTTTAAACTCTGACCATCCTTCAGAGCTCCTCTCACGCCACCTCCTTCAGGAAGTCCTCCCCAAATCTCCATAGCCTGGTGTCTCTTGTGGCTTTATAACCCTAATAGCTCACTTGGACTGAGCACACACTTCTGTGCCCGGCAGTTACAACCCTTCTACCGTCGGGAGTCCCCACAACCAACTTGTGAAGCAGACTCCATTACCATACCCACTTTACAGAGGAGGGAACCAAGGCCCATACTTGATTCTTCTACTGGCCTCCCCCCACCCCCATCTATTCCCAGCCCTCCTCTATGCTGCTCTGTGCCCCTGGGAAGCTGACCTCCTTAGACCAATTTGCTGAAGCTTCCTGGTCTCTGGCTCCCGGCTTTGGACAATGGGAGGTCCTGGCAGGAAACCTGAGGACACAAGGAGAGGTTGGGATATTTCTCCCCACCCCCCACTCCCTCTGTCCCATGTCTCTATGGTTCATCTTCCACACGTAGAGCTCCTGCCTGGCCTTTCCATTTCCTTAGCTGCGTTTCCTACAAGGATCCAAATCCAAAATATCCAACATTTCCTCCCCTGCCCTTTCTGCCCTTGGACGGTAATACCTCCCTGCCTTTTGCCAGGGACCAAGTGCTCCCTGGGTGCCTCAACACCCCGTGAAGTTTCTGTTAACCCTTCCCACACCTTTAGAAGTTAGCATCCGCTAGCACCCAGGATATAGGGCTCCAGAGTGCTCACTCTTTAACCATCACCTATACAGCCTCAAGACCTGTTCTCCTTCTTCTGGTCCTTTCCCTGCTGGTAGCCTTAAGGGTCCCCTGGATGAGCCCCCAAGAGCCAAAGGCCATGCCCAGGTCAATGCAGACATTCTGGAATCTCTGCCTGAGCCAAGAAGATAGAGTCACTTGATTCCTCTTTATCCTCCAAATTATTTTTACAACCGAGAGCCCATCCCCACATTCCTTCTTCCCAGCCACAGAGCTCCCCCACTTCTGCCCTGCTGGACCCTCACACAGGGCCTGCCACTTGTCTTCCCTCTAGACAAAGATCAAGGTCCATAACACGACTGAGCAGGCCCCCAGGCCCAGACTATGGCCCCTCCTCAGTCAAATGAACTTCAATCAGCATCTCAAACGAACTGTCCCCTTCACTGGGGGCTTCCCCACACACTACTGGCCGATCTAGCAGACACTCATAGCGCTATTACATGCTCCCCCTCCCGCCTTGCTCCCTACCACCCCTTCCCTGATTCACCCTTGAGCTGAGATCAATGGCTGCTCCAAGAAGACCTGACCCAAGGCCAGTTGGCACCCCCTGCTCTAGACCCTCAGAGACCCCAGAGTGTCCTCCAACATTCCCCTAACACTATCTTCATTGTTCAGTATCCACTACCCAAACCATGAGCCAATCTAATGGGACTATCGATGCAAAAATCCCAAGTGAAAGATAAGAGATCAAATACAGCCACATTTTAGAACAGCCATGTGTCATGATGAAGAAGGATTACGTTTGGGAGTACAAAGGAAGTTGAATGCTAGGAAATCTAGTGAGGTAAATCATGTATTATAATCGCAAAGGTTGACAACACCCCAACAGCACTGGACAAAATTCAATAATTATTCCTGGCTTCAAAAATATTAGCAAGCCAGGGGTTGAAGAAAGCTTTCTAAACTAGATAAGCAACAAAGTGTTATTAAATAGCATGGGAGACTCTAACCAATGCAATAAGATAAGAAAAACGGATGAGAGGCAAAGATGAACGTTTAGGTCCACTAAACTATAAGTTCGGTGGGGTAGGAGCTATGCTGTATGCTTCGTAGTTTCCCTACCACCCTAAACACACCCAAATATCTGTGGAACGCACACCCACCCAGATGAAGGCTGAGCCCCATTCAATGTTCTCAAAGCACCCAGTACACCTCCTCTGAGATACCCATCACAACTTAAATTATGTCGTTTGTTTTTAAAAATACTTCTCTTTTGTTGGAGAGGATGTGGAGAAAGGGGAACCCTCTTACACAGTCAGTGGGAATGCAAGTTGGTGCAGCCACTTTGGAAAACAGCGTGGAGACGCCTCAAAAAATTAAAACTCGAGCTACTCAATGACCCTGCAATTGCACTACTAGGTATTTACCCCAAAAATACAGATGTAGTGAGAAGAAGGGTCATCTGTACCCCAATGTCCATAGCAGCAATGGCCACAGTTGCCAAACTGTGGAAGGAGCCAAGATGCCCTTCAACAGACAAATGGATAAAGAAGATGTGGTCCATGTGTACAATGGAATAGTACGCAGCCATGAGAAAGGATGAATACCCAACTTTTGTAACAACATGAACGGGTCTGGAGGAGATTATGCTGAGTGAAATAAGCCAAGCAAAGAAAGTCAATTATCCTATGGTTTCACTTACTTGTGGAGCATAAGGAATAACATGGAAAACATTGGGAGAAGGAGAGGAGAAGTGAGTTGGGGGATATCAGAGGGGGAGACGAAGCCTGAGGACTGGATTTTGAGAAACAAACGGAGGGTTTTGGAGGCGAGGGCGGTGGGGGGTTAGGTGGGTACTAAGGAGGGCACATGTTGCAAAGAGCACTGGGTGTGGTGCATAAACAATGAATCTTGGAACACTTGGAACACTGAAAAAAATTAAATTACAATTAAAAAAATACTTCTCTTTTCCTACTAGAGTATAAACCCCATGAACACAAGTGCCGTGCTTTGCCGGCAGAGCGAATGTTGACCAGGCCTAAAGTAGGTACACAATGTCCACTGCACGGAGAGGAAGGACTATCTGTGGACGAGTAAAATGCATTCGTGATTGCTAAGTTATAATAAATGATTTTGTCCTACTTCATAGCTGGAAAACCCCAAGCCCAGAGAAGGGAGGTGACGCCATGCCACTGTGGCCTCCTCTGTGGGTCCTCTGAAAGGCATGAGCCCCCCACCAGGCCACACACACAGGGCACTGCCCACATGGCTCAGTGACTACAGAAAGTGAAGCCCAGACCCGTCCCTCCAAACCAATGCACAGCCAGGGCACCCCCAGGTGGCCAGAGCCGCCTCTCTGGGGCCAGGGCTGACCCGTAGCGGGACCCGAACTTTCCTCGCAAAGCCTCGTGACGGTTGTCCCCATGGACAAACAGCCCCCCTCTGCTTCCTCATGAAGTTATCAAAGAATTACTTATGTCTCTGCAAGTGCTTGTTTGGAAAAGCTTCTCCGCCCCACCTGGGCTTGGCAGGAGGGGCAGCATCCTCGGCCCGCCCTTTGGGGAGTGATCAGGCTTTTCCTCCAGCCCCTGAAGGCTCTCGGCCATTCTTCATGTGGAGAGTCTGAGGCCAGCCATAAAGAAGTAGGCAGCCTCCCAGGATAAACGGAGCACGGTGACATCAAAGACTGCCTTCCAGATTAAACAACTGAGGCCTTCAGCTCTCTCTGGCATTTCTTCCAGGATATTCTGGGCTCCTGCCTCAGTTCTCCCTCAGATGGAATGGCAGACATTTTGTTTGTGAGAGTCTGAATTTTTTCCTTCCTCGGGGCTAGGGGAGAGGGAGGAGGAGCAGAGAAGGCAGGGTAGGGAGGGAGAGAGCGAGAGGAAGAGAAAGAATGTGAGAGACAAGAGCCACAAAAAAGAACATGTGTGAGCGAAAAAGAAAGGGAAGTCAGGGAGGCAGCCAGAAGCGCCTGCTTTGGAATCCAACAAGCAACCTAAAAATTCCTAAAGTTTCTAAACCAAAGCACACTGCGAACCCACAGCCAGGGAGGGAGGCTATAAGAGCCCCTAAGCTGGGATCTGTGTGTGCCTGGCTCCCCAGGGCTAGCAGATCCCTCATGGGCCAGGGCACTGGCCCCTTCACCAGAGGGTACCTTGGCACTCCTCTTTTTTAGACACATCAGGTAAACCAAGGCTAGGGACCCTCTTCTCTCAGGAACCGTCCCTGTAGTTCTCTGGGATTGGCTTGTTACTGCCTCTTATCCTCTCGCCCTTGGGGTGCCTCTCTCTGCCTTGAGTGCAATCCAATCCCACATCGCAGGCCCCCCATATCCTACCACAGCTGGGCTTCTGGCCCTTCGGCCGACCCTTCTCTCCACACAGGGTAGCAGGGCCCACCGATCCATCCAAACACCTGGAGTAATGCCCCTGAGTCCCCAAGTCCGTGACGCTCTGCATTCATCAGCTCCATGAGCATGCTGCTGGCTGGGACAGCAGGCTGACCACCAACCCCGCCCCTCCACCCCACATGCCTATCTCGGGGACAGGTAGCTCGAATGTGCCGGGGGCCAGTAATGCACGGGACTTTTCAGAAAGCCTGAGGGCCAGGAGAGCTCTGTGGGTCCCACAGGCTGTAAGCCACTTGAAGTCCGCCCTCCCAACACAAGCAGAGTCCCAGGGACAATGGCAAGCCCAGGGCTTCCCACAGGTTCCAACTTTCTCCTCCCACACCCTCTTCCTCACGGCCTCTCAGCTCTCTATTTAAATGCCACCTTCACTCAGCTTCCTGCAAGTACTCCTGTCTGTTGATGCGCCTGTGTAAGTCCTGATTCCTTCGTCTCCTTTATCAGACTAGAAGCCATGGGAGGGCAGGGACCACAGCTCGTTTATGTACCCTGTATCCTCAATGCCTGGCCCAGCTAGGGATTTCATAACAAATAACAATTCATTATTGATCATAATTAATAGCTGAGTGCCTGACAACAAAGGCCTGGTCCCACTCTTTCTTCTGCCTGAGGAAGAGGATCTGGGAGAGAATGAGGCAGGGATGGTGGCCTAATCAATCTTCATTCATTCATTCATTCATTCAGCAAACTCATCATAAGTGGCCACCACGTGTCCTCGGGCTAACACAAGGAAGATGTATTCCTGTGGAAGTGATTCTTTCCTTGCTGACTTTCCGTAGACTGTTTTAAGCCCTTACAGGGACAGTCGGGTCCCTGCGGGTGGTACCGGAGCTTCCCGGTTCGAGGAGGAGTCCTCTCTGCCCAGCCAGGGCCCACCCTCTCTCCTCACGTTGGCCATCCCCACTGGGTCAGGGGATGCACCATTCCCCCGTGTTCTAGGACCCTGGGAGACATGCCAAGCCTGCTTCCTGGTTCAGCCTCTCCCTGGGTTTTTTACAGTTCGTATGAAATGTGAAAGTGCAGGGGCTGTTCCTGAATTCAAGGGACTAAAACACGCATGGGCCTGACTCAGGGGAACTTCTTTCCCAAAGAGGAGTTCCGAAGGCAGGATGAGATGCTCCTCAAAGTCTCCCAGAGACCACATCACAGAGATTCAATAAAGCCTTGCCCACCACCCGCCCTCCAGAGGGACCTGGCCTTATTGAAAGCCAGAAGCCCCAGCTGGCACTTTGCCCAGCTCGGGGCTCCCCAGTCTCTCCCCCAACCCTCACCCCCGGGGTAAAGAAAGCTGCCAGGTGGGGCTACAGAGCTGATCCTGGGTGCCACGGGCAGAGGAGACCCTCCTGGAGAACCCAAAGATGCCTCCAACAACCTCAAAGCAAATCATCTTTTAATTCCGAAAACACCAAATATTTAATTTATGCTTTACCTCAAAGGTCAAGTCTACCTCCCGGCACATAGCTTTGAAACCACGTAAGGAGGCCTAACGCTTTCCATATGGTGAAGACATGGGGCCTTTTAATTGTGCCAACTGGTATCATTCAAGGGTGATTCCCCTAGAATCCAGCAACTGGGGCAGCAGCTGGGCCAACAGCCAGCCTCCAACCCCACCACCCAGCCCTGCATGGCCTTGCGGGCTCCGACACAGCCTGCGCCCTCCCAATCTTCCCCAAATATCAAAATGCACTAGGTGCCCCGTAATCAAATTACCAGCCAGCCGGGTGGCCACCTTCAACCCCCAAGCAGGTTTGCCAGGCCCGTAGCTCTCCGCCCCATTCCTAAGGCAGCTCTGCTAAAAGAGCAAAAGGGCCAAACCCAGGGTTGGGGGCAGGCGGGGGGGGGGGGGGGGGGGGGGGGGGGGGGGGGCACGGAGAGCAAGGCCTTAAACCTGGTCTTACACATTCACATCGGTGCCCACAGGTACATAGCTCGGAGCACAGGGCCCCCAGGTTCTCCTTCTCCAGGCGCGCTGCCATCAGCCTCTCCATGTCCCCTACGCAACTCCATCCCTCTACCAAGCTTTTCCTTTTCACCCATTATATTCTAGGACATTTTCCAAACCTGGTATTCCCAATTGGTGTTCTCTCGTAACTGCCTGTTACAGCTTTGTGTTTACCTCTCCTTTTTTATCTCTTTGAGATTATTAAGCTTATTGAAACTTCGAAGTGTCTACCGCATTGTTGTCTGGCATAGAAATCGTTCACTTCATTGTTCATGGCTCAGAGTACTTGGACCTGTCACCGTCCCTCATTACTTTTCTCCTCTGAGCTCCGGAGTCCTTGAAGCCCCGCCCTCAGTCCGTGTCCATCCAAGTGCATCTACAGTAGACGGTGGGGCAGGGGAGGGGGGAAACTTCTGGATTCATCATCTGGGCTCCCATCTCTGCCCAACCCTGTGCCTCAGAAAACCTCCTGGTACCTTTCTCCCTTTTGAACTCATTTTGAAGGGTCACTTGCCATAACCCTGCCAGGGCTGAGGATATTATTATACCCATTTAGCAGATGAGCTTAGATAAGATGGCTTATAGGAGGTGGCGAGCTATAGTGGCAGAGCCTGGCCTCATTTATTTTCATGGTCAGGATGGCAGGCTTTGGTTAGTGCCAGCAAGGTCACCCTCTCCCGTCCCAGGACCCTCCAAGCAACTGGCATCCACCCTAAACATTGACTAAGCTACTCAGACCCAGTCAGGAAGGAAGAGGGCAAGCAGGTGCCCCTCCTGCTCCTGCAGGCCCACCACCCGCCTCTTCTCAAAGTACTCAGCAGCTGGTCAGCATGCCGCTCTCTGGAAATGAGTAAGGGAAGAACCCTCTGGGCATGTGTTCTAGCATAGACCACACATGGCCCCAGTTCTCTAGAAATGCTCCAGAAGGAGAGAAAGACAGAGTCCCCATCAGCCAGCTCGCAACTTTATAGGGTTAGGAAGAGGAGTGAAACAATGTAAGCAAAGTGCCTGACATCCACAGGCACTTAAATAGTGACGTTCATTGCAGTAATAATAATGCGAGTTAAATGAACCACTAATGTGCCTCCAGCCACTTCAGTGAAAGGGGGGCAGAGTGGAGACAGAGACCATCCCTATGCCAGGCCTGGGGCTGCTGGGGGGACCTCTGCCAGCCCCCGGCATCCAACAGACCTTGGAGCCCACACCCCACCTCCTGACGATCTAATGGAAGAGCCCACACAGCCACCCTTTTTGCCCCACTGGGAATCACGGAAATTAACCTCGGCGGGAGGCTGCCCTCTGTTGTCTCATTCACTGTTTCTCCCAAACTTCGGGCATTCCGTTTCCACAGTCACAGTTTTGACCACTTGTACTTAATGGTGTGCTCGGAATCAACTTTCACCACTGTCTTTCAACTTAGCTTCATCCTAAGTGATAATATCATGGGTTTGATGTCCTAGTATATTATCTTTTCCGGTAACAGAAATGCTTGACTATTAAGATAACAAACATTCCTGGGGCATCTGGGTGGCTCAGTGGGTTAAGCCTCTGCCTTCAGCTCAGGTCATGATCTCAGGGTCCTGGGATCGAGCCCTGCATCGAGCTCTCTGCTCAGCGGTGAACCTGCTTCCCTCTCTCTCTCTGCCTGCTTCTCTGCCTACTTGTGATCTCTCCATCAAATAAATAAAATCTTAAAAAAAAAAAAACAACATAACAAACATTCCTTCAGGCACCACCTGAAATCAGTGCACACACCCCCACCGTGCAGCCTCCTACCTTGGGCTTCCCCTGACCTCTCCCAGGGTGGGCTCGCCATCTGCACCCCAGCAGATCTGGTGGCTGGGCCAGGGCTTGTAGGAACCCCGGTGTCCAGGTCCCAGTCACCGAAGCAGAAGCTCCCTCCCCTTAGTATCTTGGATGAGGCCCGCCCTCCACCACCCAACATATGTCACACGGATGGCTCTGCCTCTCACATCTTCAAACATGCTTTGAACAAACATTAATGACCCCTCAGTGTTTCTCTGAGAGACGGGGTGAGGAAGGGAGGGGGCAAGCACCACCCCATGCTGTCCTCAGCTGGGGGAAGAAAACAGGCAACAAAATTCCATGACTTCACCAAAGCCACAGACTTCAGCTGGGGCCCTCTCCCCACCCTCCCTCATCTCCCCCAATGGCAACTTTTACTGGTTCACATTCCTCTTGCTGGGAATACTACTATTTAATTAAAAACGACAGACTTTTGTTTTCCTCTCCTTCCTCCCTCCTCCCTCCCATCCTCCAGGACTGGATGCCAAGGAGACCCACCAAAAACATGCGGGTAACATTTGTTATGGCTTTGAAGATA
This sequence comes from Mellivora capensis, assembly GCA_004024625.1. Classification (NCBI taxonomy): domain Eukaryota; kingdom Metazoa; phylum Chordata; class Mammalia; order Carnivora; family Mustelidae; genus Mellivora; species Mellivora capensis. The sequence goes on along the minus strand of PISX010000216.1, from coordinate 219,479 downwards.
AAAGTCAATTGAAGTAAGCCCTCGCTGTATTTCAAGTTTCCCCTAAAGCATGGAGCAAGCTGCCTGGCAGTTGAGGAAAGGGAAAAAAAAAAAAAAAAGGGGGACTGCAAATAAATGTCATTCTGCAGGAATACTTTGTAAAAATAAACAGGCTGAAAAAACCCAAAACTTGATTAATGGAAATCCACTCAGTTGGCCTCTGTCTTGAGCTGCAAATGCATTTGTTCGTATGGCTAAATCGGATCATTTTCACCAGGCTTTAAATAAGTAAGTAGATCAAAAACTATAAACGGTGGGGGGAAGAAAGGGAAGTTTGTAGCTGTTTCTAAAGGGCCCCAACCGCAGTGCCCCCCCACCCAGCCAGTTTTGACCTTTCCTAGGGGACAGCAGCTCCAGTTCCAGCCCAGCCAGAAAAGGAAGAAAAAGGGAGAAGAGAAAGCCCCCCAGCTAAGCGAGGCAATGGGAAGAAGTATTATGGGGGCTTCTCCCAGATGCAGAAATTATGCCATACATGCACAAGAGTGGACTTTATCCCCAGGCTCACCTCCCAGCACCTGGCCCCTGCAACTAAGCGACCAGCCCAGGTGCCACAGCCCCAGCACAGGCGCGCGCGAACACACACACACACACACACATCTGAAACCTCCACAGGCCCCTCCCCAGCCCATGGACAAGACCAAAGAACTAACCAGACCTGAGACTCAGTCCGTTCCCCTCTAAGTTAAAAAAAAAAAAAAAAAATTAAATGTCACATCAAAAAGTTGATTCATCCTTTGATCCTTGGCTTGCTCGAGTTCCACGCAGACCATCTGAAAGCCCCGCGCAGAGCTCCCGAGCTCCGAGGACATCTGTGAGCACCAGTCCCAGGCCAAGAGCTGGGGCTGGACTCACTCACTCCCCTGTCCCATCAACCGCTCCCCCAGGAACAGCTCCAACCTCAGCAACCTACTGGGGGAAGGCTCAGGATGGGTCCTGGCTACAGCAGCAGGAGACCCACTCTCTCCCTGTGGGCCAAGAGAAGGGATACCAGGTCTCAGTGCCCCCCAGGCTCTGTAACCCAGATCATGGCCTCTTCTACCGGGGTTCTTGACTGAGCAGATGGAGTGATGAATGCCACAGACACTTGGAACACATTTGGAGGCCAGCACAGTCCCGTCCTCCACCCAGACACCCCTAGATGCCTTCCCTGTCTTCCTAGCAAGCGCACCCCCTCCAAATCCACCTTTGAATACTGGCCGCAGAAACAAGGTAGAGAGGTCAGTGCAGGCCCCCAAATCCCTCCAGTGCACACAAGCTTCCCCACAAACCAGACCTTCCCCACCTCCTCACCTAGGACTTTTCCCTCCCCAGACAGCCCTCTACCTCCAGCTGGATGGGAGACCAACACCCCAGCCACCTCTAAGTTTCCCCCAAAACATGTCGGTGGGGCAGAGGCAGCTTCAAAGGGACTTCTGGACTTAGAAGCTGTGCCGAGAGGGTGCCAGAAGTTGGGGTGGGTGGGTAAGGAGACCCGTCTCGGGCTGAAAGGTAGGTGAGGATCGTACCCGGGTTCCTCTGCCAACTGTGCCGGCGGCCCGCAGCTGTCGGGGTCCAGAGCTACCGCCGGGGCAGCGCTGCCTCCCGATCCACTCCTCGATGCCTTTCCGAGCCCAGGCGGCGCTCACGGCGAAGCTGTCACCTGGGGCGGGGAAGACACGAAGCCCCTGAGTCTGGCCCCTGGGCCGAAAGTTACCGACACAGGAGGGAAAGAGTGGGCGCGGCAGAGGCAGCTGGGACAAGAAGGGGGGTGAGCGCCGCCTGGGCATCATCCGGGAGAGGGACGCAGGTAATCGGGAGAAAGGGGTTCAGCTAAGCCTCAGGGGGCAGAGACCCAGATGGGATCGTAAAGGGGGAGCAGCACCCTGGAGAAAGGGTCTGGGGATCAGAAGAGCGAGCGATAAAGGCAGGACTGCTGAGGAGCGGGGCGAGGGTCGGGTGCAGTGAGCACCGGATGAGGGGAAGAGGGAAACTGAGGCTGAGAAGAGGGGCGCAGTGGGCGCAAAAGCCCAGCTCTCGGGAGAAGGGGCTGAGGGCCCGAAGGAGAGGGGCAGGATCTTGGGGGAAGGGGCTTAAGAGTCTGAAGAGAGGGCTCAGAGAACGCGGAGGGCGAGGACCGCAAAAGGAGGGGTTGGGGGTCAGAAGAGAGAGCACAAGACGGCGGTGGGGCAGGAAAGGGGGCGCGAGGACTGCTCCCGGAGCGGGTTTGTGGGAGCGGTGGCCAGAGCTGGGGGTGGAGGTGGCCCTGGTAATAAGATCCCCCGGGCTAGGCAGTTCCGCCGCGGTCCGCGCTGCTTCCCCGTCCATCCCCCCCGGTCCGTGCCCCGCGCACCCCTACCTTCCGGACTCTCCCTGCGCTTGCACACGGCGGCTGAGGCACATCGCGCGCGGCGGCGGCGGCGGCGGGAGCCGGAAAGAAAGGAGAGGCAGAGAGTTAGCAATCGCGGGGGCGAGGGCGGCCGGGGCCAGGGGGCCGGCGCGCGGGCGGGGACACTGACCCGGCTTGGAGTGAAGTTTCCCCATGCTGGGGGCGCGGCGGGCGGGGGCGTCCTTAAGCCATGCGCCCGGCCCGCGGGGCCGGCGGCGAGCCGCGCCGCGCCTCGCCTCGCTCTCCTCCTCCCGGAGCAACCCCGAGCGGAGCGGAGCCCGAGGCGGCGCCGGGACCCGCTCCTGCCGCCGTCGCCGGGGCCCGACTGACGCCCGGGTGCGCCGAGCCCCCAGCCCGCCGCCGCGGCCCGCGCCTCCCCGCGCGCCCATTGGCCGGGCGCGGCTCATCAAAGGCGAGGCGGGCCGCGGAGAGGGCGGGCCGGGGGCGGGCCGGGAGGGGCGGGCCGGGGGCGGGCCGGGAGGGGCGGGCCGGCGGGCCGGGGCGGGGCCAGGCGCCGCGGGGCCGCGCTAGGCGCTGCGGGGCCGACACAGCGCCCCCCTCCAGGTTGAGGTCTTCAGCCGGGCGCTGGAGGCGGCGGAGCGACCAGGTCGGGGGACCTGCACCCGGAGACCCGGGGACCCAGGTAGGGGAAGGGCCTCTGTCCAATAGGCGTAAGCGTATTGGGACAAACACCCTCCCGAGTCCTGTCTTCTCTGGAACAACCGCTGCCCCACGCTGACAGTGCTGTGCCTGCCCTCCGCTCTATTTTGCCTCGAAGAGGGCCGGGCAGGACTCGGTGGCTCTAATTTACAGGTGATGTAACTGAGGTCGGGAGAGGAGACGCGGCTCCTGCGCTGCCCTTTCCCGATCTTAGCACGACCTGATTTTTGCAGAAAGTGTTCGCAGATTACTCGCCCCATGCTCCCACTCCGCCCCTCTAAGTTTTGATTTGGGATCCCAAGAGAAGCCCCCACTGCGCCTCGAGCCGGCTGTGGGCCCAGCCCACTCCTGGCAGCTGCAAGTGTCCGAAAGCCACGAGCTGCCAACCAATCGTTCGGATGCCTCATGCCGGGGCCCGTGGGTGCCCTCCCGGGGTCCAGGCGCGCTGCCAGCTGCGCGGGCCCGGAAGGGGGTAACCGCTGGGTCTTTGATCCTCCTCGGTTTCCGCTCCCTGCTGCAGCTCGCCAGACCCAAGGGCTTGTTTGTTTTGTCTGGGGAAGTCTCTGCGGAGGGGAGAGCGACATCAAGGGGTTCCACCCCACCTTTGTGGTTCTCAGGGAGAATGACTGCTCCGCTGGGGACACCGCGGGCCTGTTAAGTTCGGCCTGGTACCGGGCGGCCTGGGCGTGGGAAAAGAAAACCCTGTGCTAAGTAGTGAGGAGCCCGACTCTGCCCCTGGGACTGACTTCACTGCGTGAGCCTCAGTTTTCTGATCTGTAAAATGGAGGCTCAAGTCTGCCCTTTTTGCCAGCTCCTTGGAGCGGCAGTTGCCCAAGAAAGACAATGTAAGCAACATGTGTAAAGTTGAATTTTCTAGTAGCCACATTTTCTTTTTAAGTAAAAAGAAACAGGGATTAAAAGCAGCACTTAAAACGATGAGCACTGAGTGAGGAATAGAATTGCTGAATCACTGTATTGCACACCTGAAACTAATAGAGCACTGTATGTTAATTATACTTCAATAAAGAATTTTAAATAAAAGGAAAAATTCTTAGAAGCTTGTTAAGAACACCAAAAGAAAAACATATAGGCTATCTCGCTCATCAACATAGAAACAAAGTAGAAAGAAATAGATGAGATTAACTTGAATAATACATTTTGTCTAACCCGATACCCCCAAAATATTATAATTGCAACACATAATGAGATATTTTACATTCTTTGTTTGGCTATTTGAATCTGATGTATTTTACACTTAGAGGACATCCCCACCCAGGCTCACCACATCCCAAGAGATCAATAGCCACGCGTGGCTGGTGGCTGCTGTGTTGGGCATCCAGCCACGCGTGGCTGGTGGCTGCTGTGTTGGGCATCATAGCTCCAGATGTCTCAAAAGGACATTGAGACCTGCGGGGGCCTCGGAGTCATAAATCTCTTAAAACATCTCACCCCACAATGTCTCAACAATGTCTTAACTTCCACCCTCCTAACTTCATGTTTCACACACCCTCGTTGGTGAAAATGAAAGCTAATCTTATAAGCAGGTATATTAATGCTGTTAGCAGGCTGGTTTCATTTGAGGAGCACTGGGACTCCCCAAAATAGTGTTCCTGTCCATTTTATAGCACACTTCTTTACCCAGGACCTGCTACGTGCCACCCATTATCCAAAGTCATGGCTAGCCCTCCCAACTACTCTCCGACACAGGCCTGGACTTGTTTTTACAAAGAAAGGAAACCACTAGGCACAGAGAGGTGAAGTCACTTGTCCAAGGTCACACAGTGATCCAGCGACTGTTTTCACTCCACGAGGCTGGCCCAACATAGTCTTAACCTTGCATCCCCTAGTCAGAGAGTCCCTCATCTGGAAACATACTGAGGAAATGTCAGGTCGGTGACAGACAATGTGAGGATACTTCAGAGAACATTCTGGGACATTCAAACCATGCCTGAGGGCACCTAGCAACTAGACAGTTGTCGCTAAATATCCCACAGAGCCCAGGATAGCTCTCCAAAACAAAACACTATCCGGCCCCAAATGCCAATACTGTCAACATGAGACCACTCTACCCCCAAGCTGTATAGGAAAACGAAAGAGCAGAGCAGGATAACGGGAGTCAGGAGTAGGAGGGAGGTGGGGGCTTGAGCGTTTGATTCAGAGAGTGGGAGCTCTCCTACAAACCCCTCCAGAGGAAACCGCATTCTGTTGGGGCTGCCATCAGACTCTCTCACCCCCACCACCCCTCACCCCCATGCCAGGGTGCATCGAAATCAAAGCAGGAACCCTTGCGCGTTCTTTCTCACAGTGCTCAAAAAGTTGGTTACTTCCTTAAACCGGTCATGGCTTTCTTCTTTCATGAGAAAAAAGTATCCCCTCTCCCCCTTGGGAATTTCGTTTTACAGTTCAAAAAGAGATAAAAGCAAGAACTAAAACTCCGCAGTTACCAGTTTGAGTCTTGAGGGAAGTAAATCCCAAATGTCCAGCCCAGACACAAAGGCCCCCTCCACCTTCAGCCTGGCCCTTCCCAGCCCGGCAGGCGCCGGGAATCGTGACACCAACCCCCTCCACCCCCACCACCACCAAGCTGGCCCTGGGGCAAGAAACTAGAGAGGTGGGCCTTGTGATGAAACCTTAGCCAATCCAGGACTCCGGGGAGGGGCTCCCTGGACGCCACCAGATCACCGCCACCAGATCACCGTCCACCTGGGGCGGCTTTTCGGCCTGCGCAGGCTCCCCGCCCCACAACTCACTGTCTTTTTATGTGTTTTAATAATTTATCTGGCCCACTTCTTGGGCTGAATACTTACAGTGACACATCTTTTTCTTTGAAGATTTCCTATCCTTTGGGGGAGGAGAATGAGAAAGGATGGGAAGGAAGAGATAAGAGGGAGAGATTATAACAGAAACGGTTTCATGGGGCTTGAGATTTAGCAAGGCTGGTTTAGGTGAAATCTGTTAGACGTGGAGCCAGGAGGGTTGGTTTGTTTTTTGTGTTTTTTTTTTTTCCTTTTAAAAACCATATCACCCTGGTTGGCCACCCCCACGCCTGTCCCCAGGTTAAAGCCGTCAGCTCTGGCTCCCTTCAAAGGCCACCTCCTAGAGAAAGTCCTCCTGACCTTCCAGCCTGAAGAGCTCTGACCATTCTGATTAGCCCAGCTCCTCTCCCCTGCCTCTGGGCTTGGCACTCCTTATTTTATAATGAGGGCGCCTGATGCTCCTGCTGGAAGTCTTGGGTCCTTCATAGACCCAGTCTTGCCTGACTGGCATCTCGGGATGCACTACCCAGTACTACCCATAGGAGGTGCTCTAGACAGAATGAGAGGAACACATTCAGTCCCAGAGGTGATGGGGGAGAGGGGGGGAGGGCGTTGTCCCTGAGAGGTTGGGGCGCTGCCAAGAATATACTCTGGGATGTACTGAAGAAGAAATTAATGTCCAACTCTGCTGATTCCCCCTTGGTCCCTGGGATGCTTCATTCCACAACCCCCACTGAGACGTAGTGCTGCTAAGGAGCCTGGAAACCCAGTTTGGGGTGAGGAAGGGTGAGTTGAACTAGTCTGCATGAGAAAGTCGCAGGAATTTGGGAGATGGCAACCAGGAAAGGGAAGAAACGTGTGTCCAGGGGACCAGAGAGTATGGGAGAAGGACACCAAATCAGGGCCTTAAGAAGGGGCAATCCAGGGGCGCCTGGGTGGCTCAGTGGGTTAAAGCCTCAGCCTTCGGCTCTCAGGGTCCTGGGATGGAGTCCCACATCGGGCTCTCTGCTCAGCAGGGAGCCTGCTTCCTCCTCTCTCTCTGTCTGCCTCTCTGCCTACTTGTGATCTCTGTCTGTCAAATAAATAAATAAAATCTTAAAAAAAAAAAAAAAAAAAGAAGGGGCAATCCAGGAAGATCAATTACTTTTCAGGACAGTGAGGTCTAATGTGCAATTGACAGTGGTCACTGGCTCGGCTCTAGGATGGGATGGGATCGTCCTTCGTTACTCCAAACTGAAATCCTAACCACATGTGTGGCTTCGTGGCACAGGCCAGAAATGAAGGAATGAGCCCAGCTTAGATCATCAGAGGGCAACAGGCTATAGGGCATGGAAATGTTCATTGGGAGGGGAAGATGGGAGACGGATGCAGCCAGGAGGAACACCAGCCCCAGCATCAGTCCCCGGAGATGAGGCAGAAGAGGCTGGCCTTCCCCCAGAACAAGGCGTAAGGTCCCCAAGCCATTCTATTCAAGTCTCACAGGAGGCACAGTCCCCAAAGATGGCTATGCTGCTTGAGCCTAAGTGTTGGTTGAACTGAATTGAATTCTTATGCCACCAGCTTCTCCCAGATCCGGGGTGTTTTATTTTTATTTTTATTTGTTTGGGCGGGGGGGAGAGCACAAACAGGGTAAGGCATGGATGGAGAAGCAGATTCCCAGCTGAGCAGGGAGCCCGAAGCAGGGCTCAACTCCAGGACTTCAGGATCACGACCTGAGCCAAAACGGCAGAGGACTGAGTCCCTCAGGCATCCTTGGGCTGTTTTAGCAAGTTCAGAGCACAGGCTTCCCCTGGAGGGAATGTGAGAGGGAGAGAGCCAGCCTGGCCCCACCATGCTGCTCCTTGGTGAGACCCTGTTCTCTCTCTTGCGAATCCCTGCCTCTCAGCCTTCCACTTTGGACTGCCCCGGCTTAGCTGAAGGGTGACAAGCTCCTTTTCTGTAGGACTTGTCAGAAACTTCAGTGAGCATCTGAGCTTTGTGATTCTTCCAGAGGAAGGCATCCCAAGCAGTGGTTCTCAAACTCACCGACCTGGGGAACCCACTTTAGGAAGTTGGAGTGCAAACGAGTGTTTGTGGCACACCCTTTGGGAAATGTCAGACTAGATGGCTTCTAAGGTTCCTTCCAATCTGAGATTCCAAGTCCTGATCCAGGGAGCTGGCCTAAGACAGTGGCAGGAAGGGAAGTCAGTGAGGACAGAGCCTGTGTGGGATGATACATGCACCCACATATGTCTACGGTGTGCACTTAGCATGTCCCAGGATGTATGTGTCCACAGCTAGGCCCCTGAGCCATCGGACACCCATTCCACATGAGGCCCCACAGCCTCGGTTTGAGGCCAGAAGGAAAAGCGTCACTGTAGGAAAGCTCGTGGTCAGTTTGCCTGGCTCACTGGCCTTCTCTTCTAGCTAGTTTCCTCCCCCTTGTCCCCCTCCTTCTCCTTCTCCCCACCCCTGCCCCCCCCCCCATTGCCTTTGCCACCACTGCCACCTTCTCCTTCCATCCCACAGAGCACAGCTTCCCCTTCGCTCCTCGGCCACAGCTGGCTGGGTGCCCGACGCATGAGCCAGCTCAGTCAGGAGCTCTTTGCGGGATTTGAATAGAGAGGCCCAGGGTCTGGGGTCCTCTGGCTGGTGGTCTCCAAAACCCAAGGGCTCCATAGTTCCTGGGGAAGGAGCAGCTGCCTGGGGTCCATTTGGGCTAAGGAACAGGCAAAACGAAGCAGAACTCAGAGTAGAGAGAAGCAGAGAAGAGAGAGACCCACAGACAGACTGTCTCGGTCCCTTAGACAGCATGTTCCCAGCTCCTAACCTTGTTGCTTCGGCCTGTGTGCTCTGACCTTGGGTCCCTGACAGACCCTTGGTCTCCACCCCTTTCCTGCACCGGGGTCAAACAGCCTAGATGAGGGTTCCTTGAAATTTATCATGCATATGATTTCCCTGAGATTGTGGGAAAACGTAGTCTGGGGTGGGACCCAAGAATCTGCATGTCTAACAAGCTCCCAGAGGTGGCTGCTGCCGCTGGTCTGTAGACCACATTCAAAGCTCAGGGAAGTTACACATTCTCAGCAACTGCCAAGGTTTATGACTTGCTTCATCACTAAGTAGTAGTACTTGGAAGGAAAGAGGGGCAGAAGTCAGGGAGAAGGAACCCGAGAAATAAAGGTGTTTCTCTTTTATTAATAAAATCATCCAACAAAGATCTGTTGAAGGTCTAATTCATACCAGGCTCTTATGTTAACCAAACAGATGAAAATAAGTCTTTGGAATAATAGATGGTGTGTCTATGGGGGAAAAAATCAAGTGGGAAAGAGGGAGAGAAAGTACCAAGGGAGGGGTTGCAATTTTAGGTAGAGGGATCGGAGGGTAGTCTTTGAATAAAGACTTGGAAGCAAAGAAGGGAACCATAGAGATGCATAAGGAAGCCACAGGGTAAGTAGGTAGGTCCAGGTGGGGAAAGAGCAAGTGCCAAGGTCCTGAGGCAGGGACATGACATGAATGTTTCAGGAACAAGGTAGGCTGTGGCTCTGAAGCATGGGGGAATGGGAACAGGGTGTGCAAGGGGGAAGAGAAGATGAGTTTGGAAGGTGACAAGGAGCATCATGAGAACCTTGTGGGCTTTGCCAAGGGCTTCAGCCTTACCTGAAGGAAATGGGAGTCATTAGAGACCTGTGACCAGGAGGGCCCAGGCTGCTGCCTTGTGAGGAGAATGTGGATTAGGAGGTGACAACAGGAGACCTGGCAGAAGGAAGGAGACCAGTAACAAGGCGACTGCAGCCTCGTTGTTGTGACATGATGGAGGCTTACACCTGAGTGATAGCAGCCAAGGAGGTGAGAAGTCAGCTGTGACCATATCTGGAAGTCAGAGGCAAGGAGATTAGCTAACACAGTGGACATGGGTTGGGAGAGAAAGAGGAGTTATGGAAGATGCCAACATTTTTTACTTGATACACAGGAAGGAGGGAACCTGCAGGGGCAGCTGTGTGTGGACCAGGGAAGCTCCCAGGCTCAGTCTGAGCATGTTGCTTTGAGAGGCCCATTGCACAGCCAAGTGGTAAGGTCAAGTCGACAGGTGGATCCATGAGCCTGGGGGTCAGAAGCAAGCTGCAGACTGCAGAGATACACCTGGGCCTCGTGAGCACATGGACAGAACGTAAAGCTTGACAGAAGAAGGGATCCCCTGGGGAGTGAGTGTAGACGGAGAACAGAATTGAGTCCTGGGACCCTGCCAAGTTTAGGAGTCAGCAAGCGTCTCCTTAGAATCCAGCACCACCTCAACCTCCTAACCTCCATTCAGTCCTTGCTGACTCCCCTCCCTTCTCTCAGTGTAATCCTTCTCATACCTGCTCACCACTGCCTTCGAGGCCCCCCAAGCTGGCAGATTCCTGGCTCAGCCTCTGAACTCTCAAAGCACTTCTTTGTTCAAACCAGGCCCGGAGATAAATGAGACAATGTGTGTGAACCACTTAGGGCATCCGGCAGGGACCCCACCCGGCAGATGCCAGCTCTCCCTGAGTGGCGGTCACCACATGGCACTCCGCCCTCCACGCCGGGGTCTGGCCCTAGGTCGGTCGTGTCTGAGCCAGCCTCACCACACCACACCTGGCACACAGTAGGGGCTTTAGAAGTGTTTGCTGTAGGCAGGAATGACAGCACAGGGACCCGTTTGACCAGAGGTGACACTGTCCTCCACAGCCTCTCCTAGCCCTTCTTCCGAGCCCCTCCCACATCATTTTTGTTTCTTCTGACTCTGGGCCCAAGAGGTCACTCCACCCCCCCTCCCTTCCCTCCCCCACCTCCCATCACTCCAAGCAGCTTCCACTCCCAGCCGGGACAGGGGGACAGATGGAGTCTGCTACTGGGGCACCGGCCACCATGGTCCCTCCCCTCTGAAACCACAGGGATGAGGGCTTTCTCCCCCATTTGCATCTTCCCACAGCGGCTGGGGCTACATCCTCCACCTGGCGCCTCTTTTAACATCATGATCTGCGGAATTCTCTGGGTGACAGGGGTCTTTGTGCTGGGCGCCCCACTCCAGCCCCTCCCTCTGTCCCTGGGTTCCAACTCAGGCCGGCTTCCGTCTGCACAAAGGGACCATTGAGAGGCAGGCGGTGGGACGCTGCCTTTGATCTGGGGTTCTAATAACACGTGTATGTTTGAGTCCCTAAACAATGCAGGAACCTCACAGGATGGACGGAGGCAGGGGAAGGACGAGAAGGTCCACAGGACGGTGACCCTGGAGGCTGGCTTGTGAGCGTTGGCCAGCACATTTGAGAACATCTCTGTAGATTGTCCCCAGTAAGGTACACCCATCACACAGAGGAAGGCCCTGGTACCCTTTCGTATGGCAAGCCCAGCTCTGCGAGGTCATGGGCACAGCACAGGGGTGCCATAGAACCAGAACTCACAGGGTCACCAGGGGAAGGGCAGGAAATCTAAGGTCAGGGCTTGGGCCAGGGAGGCCCGGTGCCATCAGCCCAGCCTAAAGGAATGGCTACAACTCAACCCCAACTCCTTCCCAAGGGCCCAGGGTTGCTCGATCTTTGGATTTTTCAAGAGTAGCTGGAAAGCCAAGTTTCTAAACAAAATCTTCCCCCTCTTTTTAAGTTGGCAATTAACTTTTAAAAATTTTAAGTACGGCTGCAAGGCCCTATGAAACAGGCCTGCCTGCTGGAACCCAGCACTGGAGACAGGGAAGGTGTCTGGTGGGAAGGCAAGCATTCAGACCAGGCCCCAGGCTCTCTCCAAAAGGGAAAAATTGTAAGGAGGCCAGTCTGGTGCCTGCGGCTTCAGTGTCCCCCAAATACCCTCATGGTCCTTAATGTTAGTCCTCCAGTTTCCTGGCAAATGAGTAGCAAGTTCCTCCAGTGTGCCCAGACTGGGCTTGGCAGAAATTCATCAGAAAGGCCTCCTGTCTGCCCTCAAGTCCAGGCCAGGAGACAAGCATGAGAAGCAAAACTGTATTGAGGACCCATATTTGCCAGGCCCTGTGTGAAGAGCTCTATGCGTTTTGTTATCTCACATCTTCCTTACACACCCCCTGGAAATGAAGGGACTATGATGATCATTTCCACTTTATGGATGAAGAAGTGGGCTCAAGGAGAATAGCAGAGCTTCTCGACCAAGTTCAAGAGACTCGATTCCCCACTGCCTGCCAGCCAAGCCCTTAAATGTGGCCACTACTGTCCCCTGTCTCATGGGCTGCAAGATGGGTCCCCCAGGTTTATGCCACATACCACCTGGAGTTGTGCAGTGTATAAACTGTGCAACTGTACATGCCAACCAAGTAAGTATTCATCAAGGTATATATAAAGCCCTGGGGCTCAGCCAAGGAAAGTTGAATCTGGGACACCCCCCCCCCCCTTTGAGATCCTTCTTCCCGGCACAAATCTAGCTTCTGGTAAAAAAATAAGTTCCTCCTTTGCCCAGATCTTCTGCCTTCCATGGGTACCAGAGAGAAACAAAGACCATGCAGAACATTAGCGCTTCCTGTCTCCCATATCCACCCTCACTTCTCTCATCTGTAAATGGGGCAGGCAGCTAGGAAATGAACATGCCAGAAACAACTGGAGAGGGGCTATAGGCCATCTGAGGTGGCTCTGCCTTCCTCAACTGCCAGTTGGGTGACTTTGGCCAGCTACTTGTCCTCACTTTCTCCCTCTGTAAAAGGGTACACAGTACCTGGCTCAGGGTGGGCTCTCCATGGGCACTGGCCATCACTAAAGCTTATCATCGTGACCATCATCTCTATGACACCCTCCCCCCACCATGGAACCATGCTCGGGGGGAGGGGGCTAATCTTCCCTCCTGCATAGGGACTTCCATGACTCCCCTTTCACTTGGCATCAGGCCAACTTCCAAGAACCCACGAGGCCGCGCATCACAGCAGACGTTTCATGTTTGCAACAGAGGGGCAAGGTGACCAAGCTCCGACACCATGTGAAGAGAGGTGGAGCTGCAGCCGCCATCCTCAGACGCTGTGCCCCAGAGCAAGGGGCCAGGGGCAAGGGCCAAGCCTCCTCTATCCATCACTGCGTGCCTCCAGGGAGGGCCCTGACCATAACCTGTTACCCAAGGCTAGCAGTTCAGGTCCTGGGAGAATGGAGCGGACCCAGCAAGAAAAGTGGAGAGGAAGGAGAGGCTGAGAACGGGGCCGGGAGCCCCTGACCCCTCTTTTTCCTGCTCCTACCTTAAACATGAACCTGCCTTTGTAAGAGCCGGCTCTCAGGCACCCAGATGGTCCAGAAGGACATATGGAGGACTAGCAAACTTGCAAAAAGTTCTTTGGCCTCACAGAAAACAATGGTAACAAAAGAGCAATAAGTAAAGGTTTTACATGAAGGAGAGCTGTGGGCCCTCTCAAAACCAGCAAAAAAAAAAATTAATAATAATAATAAAATAAAAACCAGCGCCCCTGCCACTCAAGTTTGTGTTCTAATGCACATATAACATTCTGGATATCCCTAACTCCAGGCAAAAATAATCCCAATTTAGGGACACCTGGGTGGCTCAGTCAGTTAAGAGTGTGCCTTCAGCTCAAGTCATGATCCCAGGCTCCTGGGATCGATTCCCGTAATGGGCTCCTTGCTCAGCAGGGTGTGTGCTTCTCCCTCTGCCTCTGCTGCTCCCTCTGCTTGTGCTCTTGCTCTCTCTGTCTCTGGCAAATAAATAAAATAAAATCTTTAAAGATAATAATAGTTAATATTATTATTATTATTCCAATTTGAAAAAAATTGTTAATGCCAATTAAAATGCCAGGTTTTCTGCTCTTAAAAATTAGCAACCTGGGCTGGCATGTGGAGGGCCAGTGTCGGGGTGTCTGCTCTCTACCTCACCTCTCATCCAGACCCCCTTGAGCACTACCATCGGGCCAGTTCCATGGGGGACTGTGGGGTCTCAGGGGGCCTCGGGAGGCTGTGATCTCTCTCTACTATTCTGTTCCCTACTGTCCCCACTCCAGGCTCCTGCTAAGCCTTTGATGCTGACCTAGGTGTCACTTCCTCCTCAGTAAGCCAGCTGCCAGCCTCCACATTAACCCCCAGCTGGAACCCTGGGGAGGCCTCACCTCTAGCCCCAGTGAAACAGATAGTTCTGAAGGAATTCTGGAACCAGCTGTCAAGATACTAATAGGGAAAGAGGCAATGAGACTTGGGTTTTTGCACGATGAGCTGGAGCAGGGTCCTTCCCGCTTTCAGGCAGCCTCCTCCCACAGATCAGTCCCCACGCAGCTTCTGGCCAGAGGACCACCCCATGTGGCCAGCGGAATCTGTGTGGCAACAGACTGTCTACACTGACCGCCCCCTTCACCTCACGCTGAACGCTAAGTCCAATGTGTCCCACTGTGGAGCTGGCATCAGACTGCCCTATGCCTTGTGGTGGCCAGACACCACCAGACAGACCCAGTGTCAAGGAGATGAGGTACATGGGAAGTGTCACCATGCATGCAAACAACCACAGACCAAGGTGAATCATGAGCCAGCTTGTGGCAACACTTGGCCCAGAGCCTGGGAAAGAGACATGTGTTAAAGGGGGCTCTCATTACTATTAATATTATGAAAGCACTAAAAAATAATGTTTTCTTTAGCACTTTTCAGTTGTAAATGGCAGTGACAAAGCCCATTTGAAACTAGCCCAAGCAGAAAGGAACTTTATGGGGTCCCATAACCCAGGTACTGGGAGAACAGATCACAGGCATCTTCAGACTCGTGACCTAACAACCTTGTGTTGAGTGTGAAAACAGAATTGTTCTTCCCCAGCTCAGGAGAGAAAAATCCTGGGGAAGGACTCTGATTGGTCCAGCGTGGGTCATGTGCACATTTCTGAACCAAATACTACAGGAGTTTGGTTGGTCCAACCCTGTGGCCCAGTGGAGTTGATTGGCAGACCCACCCCTGACCACACTGCAATATTGGATGGGAAGGAACAAGTCCTCCAAAGGAAACGGGGAGTCAGGGAGTCATTATCTCACTTGAGGAAGGCAGAATGTCCTTATAACTCCACCCTCCGATGTGCAAAACTCAGCGCCTGTCAGAAAAGTATTACCCCCACTTTATGGATGGGAAAAGCGAGTCTCAAATCTGTAGAGTAACTTGACCTAGGTCATATCATCTATAAGTGGTGGCCCTGGGACTCAGTCTAGGAGTGTCTGCCTCCATAGTGTTCCTTCTATCTATTCCCTATGCAACTGACATAAGGAGGAGAAAGACCTTGGTGGCACAGGTGACATGGAGACCAGAAGCCACAGGTCTGAAGGAAAGCTGGCTTGGAGAGGGAGCCAGAGGATAAAAAAAGAAAAGAAAAATCTATAACATTCTCTGACCCAGGTTCCCCTCCAAGGCTTGGCCTCAACGTTCAGGAAGAGGATTTTTGGATTTTTCTACTGGTGAGGAGAACCATAAGACATTCTTCTCCACATGGCCCTGGCCTCCAAGGACAGAGGGAAACCATGATGGGGGCGTTGCCATCAGGACTGGCCCCCTGGAGCAGTGGGCACCACTGGGAAGAGGCCAGTGCTGCCCTTGAGGGAAAATCATTCTGTCTTCGACAACACCTGCAAGATCTTCAATCCTCAGGATAATGACAGGCCTTCCTTCTCCTGGGCCTGCCCCTGCTTCATCCTCATCTGGCTTCTGAAGCTTTCCTCTTCCAGGAGCTTCCAGCATTTCTCTTTTCTCCCCTTCTCCACTACCAAACTCACCTGTCCCATGTCCTCTTCATTTGGGGGCTCTGTGAGAAGCCTAGCTCATCAGACTGACGGATGCCTGCCAGAGTGATTGGGGGTGTCCCAAGCAAAGACACCAATCACCTTTGGCTCCCAGGGAACCCATTTAATGCATGATGGTGGGTCCACTCCATGTGATGACCCCAGAGCTGACTCCAGGGTTCACAGGGGCCACCCTGACAAGCCTTCTGGGCAAGGCTTTCCGGGCACCTCAGTTCTTCCTTCCATGACCAAAAAGGTGCCGAGTCCTGACAATTCTTCCTAAATGTCTCTTTCATCTGTGTCCCCTCCCTCCACACTGCCACTGCCCAGGTGCGATTGATTGAAGATGGACAGATTTGTCACTCTCCCTATGAAGCAGACTACTTATTTTCCCACTAAGTCTGGGCTGGCCTGAGACCATTGAACCAACAGAGTCTGGTAGAAAGATTCTGTACAAGGGCTGGGCCTTGTACAGTTTTTGTTTTCTCCCACTTAGCAGTTTTTGTTTTCTCCCACTTAGAATGAGCAGTTTTTGTTTTCTCCCACTTAGAATGTCCCAGAACCTTCCACTTCCAGAACATTCCTTCTCAGAACACGGCTGCAATGCTGGAAGCCCATGCCACCTGGAGTGGTCATATGTGTGTGTCCATAGACAGCCCTCGATGAGCTTCTAGGGGAGAGCCAGGAATAACCGCCATTTTGGATGTCTAACATAAGAGAGTCCCCAGGCGACTAAGGTCCCTGTCTCCATCGCACAGAGCAGAACTACCCCGCTGAGCCCAGTCAACCCCCTAAATCACAAGAGACCATTTAAACGATGACTGTGTTGAGCAACTGAGTTTTATGGTGGCTTGTGACCCCACAGAGAGACCTGAACACCATCTTCAAGCTTTCCTGATCTCTTCTGGTTCAGTAGCAACCAGATGCTCCCTGACTGATCTCCTGGCCTCCATGTCCATCTGTTACTCAAAGCTGTTTTCCAAGTGCAGGACTGGTGAGGTCCTGCTTCTGCTCAAAGCCTTCCATGGCCTGTCATTGTCCCGAGCAGGAGGACTTTCCCCTGGGAGAAGGACCAGCGCAGCTTTTTCCAAATATTCCACACAAAGGCTTAGAATCAGGGCTTCAGACTGTGGAAACACTCCTGGTGTGGTAGATGAAATGATTTGTCCCTAATTCTTCCCCGTCCACTTTCACATGATTCGTGGTGAACAGACGAGGCTCTCCCATACCCAGGAGGTTGGACTCGGCTGCGTCATTCACTTTGCCCAGTAGAATATGGGCTGGGCTGACACGGGGCCTGTTTCAAGCCAAGGCCTTCAGAAGCATTTCATATTTCCACTCCTCTTCCTCACACTTCTGCGACCCACCATGAAAGAGTCTTCCCCAGAGAGCCTTTCAGCCTGGGTCCCAAAATGAGAGACATGCAGAACATCCCCAGCCTGGCTCAGCCCATCCTAGTCAAATTCATCAGTGTCGCGCCAGCTGTAGGGAGAAAAATAAATCTTTGTAGTGTGATCCCGTGCAGCATACAGCTAACGAACACGTCAGGTGATTCGGAAGCTCATCCCCGATTAAGAACCATGGGCCTAAAGGATAAAGTCACAAATGCTTAGCCTGGAGTTCAAGACCTTCCTCAGTCTGTCTCCCATCTCTCCCTCTGGCCTCATCGCCTCACTTCCTCTTCCGGACCAGTCGAGACTCTTGAGTGTTGAAACAGAGTCTAACCATGACCATTCCTAATGGAAAAGGGACTCACAGGTAGCTATAAAATCAGACTGAGAAAATAGGCAGAAAGCAAGTAATGTCAGGCAACTGGGACCAGCGCCAGAAGATGCATCACTGGGGAACAGACAGCCACTGGCTCCCTGGACTCTGGGCACGGGATCCTCAGGCCACGACTTTGCAGGGTGGGAACCTTTGGCTCTCCCTGCTTCTTTGAAGAGGGAAGCATCCCATTGGATGCTATACACTAGCATCCAATTAGAGGAGAAAGAACAGATAAATGAAGAACGAATAGAGGAGAAAGAACAGATAAATGAAGACTAAAGAAGATAGGGTCAGATGCAAGGCAGCCCAAATCCCCCACTGTCTTCATACTCTTTACAAATATGAAAACTTCATACTCTTTACAAATATGAAAACTCTTGAACTTGTTCTAGTACATAGGAAGTGCCATATGAATGTTTCTCAAGAAATATTAAAATATTCTAGAAGATTCTAGAAGATTCCAAAACCTTCTTCTAGGCCATGAACTAATTCAGGCCCTTTTGATTTCCCTTTCCCAATATGGTAAGTTCAGATCCTTTCTAGGTCGGCTCAAAACCTACCCCTTCCCTGAGGCCTTCCCTGAACTCCAGGTGGAAGTGGCATCTCATTCCTCAGCACTCCAACATGCATGGTCTGCCCATCTTTTCTGATGCTGAGCAGCAGCTGGAGTCACCTGTGAATATGTGAGGCCTGAGGTCTTCCCAGTGCTGAGGCCAGCGCCTGGTGCCTTGTAGGTGCTTGGGAGGCACTTGGAAGACACCTGGGCAAGAGGCCTTTTGCTGCTTGTGTAACTCTACACCCTCAAAATTCGAGCAGTGGAAATACCGCTTGACCTTGGGCTAGTGGATCTGTGCAGTCTGGCCCAGCTCAGAGCCTCCTGGTGAAATGCCACAGTGCAAAGGGCCTCTGGGTCAAAATCCCTCATTTCTCAGGCTGGAATTTCAAATAACCACTCCCAGCTTCTGAACTGAGCACACTGATTCTCCTATTCAGAAGCACTTTGCAAATTGGCAGCTCCAAGAGGAACATCCTGGAACCAGACTGGGTGAGCTCTGACCCAGAGTACAGAGGCTGCTGGGCCCACCCCGTGCCTTCTCCAACCCACACCCCGCCCCCCATTAAAATCATTTCCAGCTTCAAGTCTCCTGTGCAAGTATGAAAGAGCCTGCTGAGGACTGGGGGTCCGCCCTCATCCCTTCGGACCCCACTATCTGACCCCTGGTGTGCTCTGACTCCCGATAGCCAGCACCTGTGTCTCATGGCTGGTGAGCTACCATCAAGTGACTAGAGAATTCGGCCAATGCCCAGCAGAGTGAGGAGTCACTCTCCCAGCTTTCTTCCTCCTCTGTAAGTCTGAGGCATGACTCACGCATCTCCAGAGCACCCATGTGTTGGCGGGGGGCGGGGGAGCCCACACGAGCCTCTCTGGGTCTTTGCTTGGTAGCTCATCCTTGCTGGATATCACATCCCTGATATCCCACCTTTTCTTGAGTATCTGTGTGCTGGCTGGCGCTTTCCCTTCCCAGCCCCGCTGCCCCCACGTCCTGCACATTCCCTCCTCTTTGCAGCTGCTTCTGGGAACCCAACCTGAGAGGGTAGAGTGGGAGGGAAGCTACAGTGATGAGTGTCGCCCCCATTGACCTCATCTCTGTCATCATCTCCACAGCGAGGAATTTGTATCCCCGTTTTAAAGGCAAAGAAATGGAATCTCAGAGAAGGTAAATCACTTGCCCGAGGGTTCTCAGCGTTGGGCCGAGATTCTCTCACTACTCTGTGTACCGCCTCCCATTAGAAAGATGCCACCAGTAAGGTCTACGCACGTATCTGTAAGTTAAAACTTGAGAATAAAAGCCATGAACAACCCATTAAATAAGCACGGGGAATGACAGCGTTCATCCATGGGGGGAGATTGAAGGGGAGCTAGTGAGGTTTTTGTCCTTCGGGCGTAAGTCCCCCTCTTCGCCCCATCTGTCTCTGGTATCAGACGGGGTGGGCATGCAATCCAACTTTCTTTCCCTAGACCTGGCCCTTGAACTTAGGAGGTGGAAGTTGGCTGCCACCCAAGTACCAGGTGACAGATAGGTATATATCTGTGTAAGCCGGCTTGCGTGGGATTTTTGCCCCTACCGCCACAAGGATCTTAAGTGATACATAAACGAGGAGGGAGGGAATGACCCCTCCCCATATGGGCTTCCTTCATCTATCTCCTTCTGTTTGTTCTTCTCCCGGACTGTGCGCTACAAGTTTGCTGAATTTCTTTCCTATGTCAAGTCCGCCAGTGCTTTCCCAGGTGACACAGGAGAAAGAGTCGGATGGGCAGCTTGGGTAGGGGTCGCCTGGCATGTCCAGGGGCAAGCAGGCTGGGCGCCATGGGCTGGGGTAGGAGAGCCCCTTCTGGGGCCACCCCTGACTCCCCGTGTGCACTTGGGTAAGAGTCTTCCCTCTCTGGGCCTCTGGTCCCCTCTCAGAGAATGAGGGGGGCCTCTCTAAGGTCCCTTCCAGATCTAAGAGGTTCGGGTGTTTGGGGTAAACACGAGGGCCCGTGGCCCAGATCATGTGTACAGACCGACCAACAGGGAAGAGGCAGCCATGCCGGAGTAATGAGGCGGCGTGAGCTTCTCTGGACTTTCTCCTCAGAATCTTCTGGAGGGTGGGAGCCCAGAGGTGCCACATTTTCCTCTCCTGTTCCTGCATCACACCCACCGGGGCAGAAACGGTGATGGGTGCCCCAGCATCACTGCCTATATTTGTTTAGGAAATAGAACAGCCACGGGGCTAGAGACTCATGGTCCGGCCTCCCTTGCCACTCAGGGTGGCCGTGCATGATGGGGAGGCGAGCAGAGGAGACGTGGGCCTGCCCTTCACCATGTCTTCCCCGAGGATGGAGGGCTGGGGCACAGACAGGGCACCCAGATCCGGCTTCAGCCACGGGGGTAGGCAGAGAACCAGATGGAATTTGCTTGGGCTCCGGACCCACTTTATTTTTGTTTTTATAAGCATGTAAACATACATGTCCATGTGCACGAGCCCACACACTCAGCGGCTGGCACTGGATTTTCAAAAGGGCATTTAAGTATCAAAAAGAAAAAGGACATCCTCTCAGCAGAAAGGAAAACCCATTACACAGAATGCATTTAGACTTGTGAACAACCCACGGCATTGTCCTTACTTTTCGGGTCCTGCCAAGGCCTGGGGGCCGATGTTGGCAGGGAAGACTGATGTGTGGAAACAGCCTCCAGCCTGACACACCCCTTTCCTGGAGAGATGAGAGCAATTTGGCCCCAAAGGGCTGGGCGCTAGCGGGGGGCACACGGCTAGAAATGGTTCGAGGAAGCTGGGCCCCGGCTTCGCCTTCAGACAGGGCACCAATGGATAGGAGCACCCCGGGTGAGCTCTCACAGCCATCGCTCCTCCCTGGAGAACTGGGAACAGACA
Organism: Mellivora capensis; assembly: GCA_004024625.1. Classification (NCBI taxonomy): domain Eukaryota; kingdom Metazoa; phylum Chordata; class Mammalia; order Carnivora; family Mustelidae; genus Mellivora; species Mellivora capensis. The sequence goes on along the minus strand of PISX010000216.1, from coordinate 198,757 downwards.
GAGCAGCCCCTGTGCCAGCCTCCCGGGGACATGTGCTTGGAAGTGGGCTGGGTCAGAAGCAGGTGCAGAGCTCGATTCCCTAACGAGGTTCCTGGGGAATTGGTTTTCTTCTTCAGCTAGGCAACACTGCCTGCCCCCTGCCCAGCTCCCTTGCCCCCTCCACCCACCCCCTACCCCCGCCTGCACCCTCCCACGTCCACTGCCTGGGGTGCTTTGTAGAAGCCACGCCTACTCACATCCCTCTCGCGTGCACAGCACACCCGTGTCTGTCACACACCCACAATGCACGCTCACACGATGGGTCTTTGACAAAGGCAAGCATTTTGAAGGCTACCGTCCCAGCAGCCCTGGTGGGCGGGGGCCGGTCATGGGGTACAGGTAGCTAGGACCCAGGATAGGTTGTGACATTAAGGGAGGAAGTGTGGAAGGGGTCACGGGCCCGAGCAGGGTGTGTGGTTGTGCGGCTTCAGGGGTTCCAGGGCTCACCAGCCAGGATGGCAAGACTGGAGTGGAGTCAGTGTTACCCAGAAAAACCCCTCCCATGGCCCAGAGAGTGGCATAGGACTTTCTATGGCACAAACCTTCCCCGCGGGATGCCAAGCCGGGGAGCAGAGGGGCCTATCGCCACCTCTTCTTCAAGGACTTGGCTTCTGTGAGATGTGGCGATGGGGAATTTTATGTGTCCATTTGGTTCAGTCACAGACTGCCTAGACATTGGGTCCTACACTAGCCAGGGCGTGTCTATGAAGGTGTTTCTGGATGAAATTAGTATTAGTATCCCTCCCATCGGTAGACTGAGTAAAGCAGATCGCCCTCCCTAAGCCAGGTGGGAAAGCCAGCAACCTTGCCAACAAAGGAGTCTCAAGCCCCCCAGAATTCTACAAAGGGCAGGGACCCTCTATGATGTGTTTCAGACCCCAGTGGGATTTGTATTCAGCAACGTGGTCCGCCCATTTGTGGGGCAGATGGATGACTTTGTGACTCAAACTCAAAAGTTTCGAAAGCTTGATGGATTTGAAGTCTGTGGCCAGTGAGGAGAAATATACACCTGGGGGGCTCTAAAGGGGCCTCCAGAGTAGTATTCTGGATTTTTCTGTCCTTGTTCAGAGGGGAACTGGCCTGACCTTGCAGGCTTGGTGGCCTCCTCCAATTCAAGGGGTAACACTCCGCGTCATGGCATTACAGCCCTGTCTTGGATCCCTCTTGCTTGGAACCACCAGGATGTTGGGAGGCTACTGCCTCATTGGGCACTTTCTTGTCTTCTTAAAAAGTCATTGCATACACAGGAACCAGGCTAATGTCCCCCTGACATCTACTAGCTGGTCATTCAGACGCAACACCAAATGCGTTGAAACTACTAATTAGAAACAGAAAAAAATACAATAAAATAAAAGCTAAAGGGATTCCATGTCAAGGAAAGAACTGTTCTCTATTGTAGAGCTGGAAGACAAATCCAGAGAGTCCTCGGGCAGTTTCCCCAAGAAGCAGGAACCCCTTGCCCGAGGAAGGAAGAGCGGGAGGGGTTGGTTGGGAGGGGGAGGGGAGGGAAGGCGGTGATTTCTGCTGCCTCAGCATGGAGGGAGCATGCCTCAGCAAGGGAGAGGTGGGCTGGACAATGTGGGTGCCAAGAAGGAGGAAGACCCCATTGCCCCAGGAAATTACTGCTCAGGGATCCCTGCCACGTGCCAGGGACCAGTGTGGTCAGGGACAGAATTAATATTCTACCCCCAGGCTTTCTCGGATGAACAGAACCACCAATTTAGAAGGGGAGAGAAACCCCAAGTGACCAGAAATGGGGCCATGATGATGACAAGATAGCATAGCAGGAGCACCCCACTCCTCACTTTCAAATACCCACAACTCCGGGGCGCCTGGGCGGCTCAGTGGATTAAGCGTCTGACTCTTGATTTTGGCTCAGATCATGATCTCAGGATCATGAGATGGAGCTCCATGGCTTAGCACAGAGACTGCTTGGGATTCTCTCTCTCCCTCTCCCTCTGCTGCTCCCCTGCTCACTCATACTCTCTCTCTTTAAAATGCACACACACGGGGCGCCTGGGTGGCTCAGTGGGTTAAAGCCTCTGCCTTCAGCTCAGGTCATGATCTCAGAGTCCTGGGATCAAGCCCCACATCAGGCTCTCTGCTCAGCAGGGAGCCTGCTTCCCTCCCACCCCCGCCTGCCTCTCTGCCTACTTGTAATCTCCGTCTGTCAAATAAATAAAATCTTTAAAAAAAAAATGCACACACACACACATGCACACACACGCACACACAACAAATACCCACAATTCTGCTTACTAAATGTCTTTGGGCAAGCTACTTCCAGTCCACCCTCTGCCTCAGCTTCCTCATTTGTAGAGTGGAGATGATAATCACACTACCACCTTATCAGGATGCAGGATTCTGGGAGTTAATAAAGATAGAGCCCTCAGAGAGTGCCTACTGAATACTATCCTAGGCTGTCACCTTCAATGTCGTATCCTGATATGGTAACACAGGGGCTTCATGGACCAGCAGGACCCACGTTCCTAGCTTACTTATCTTGCCTAGAGAATATCTTGCAACCTTCTCAGCCTCAATTTCCTCATCGGAGAACCAAAAAGACTGCCTTGGGCGTTATCACTAAGAAAGAAAGAATTATGGAAATAGTTACTCCCTAAACTATAAAGGGCATCCTGTAGGGTTCTGCAGTGCACAATCTGAACAACCGTCCCTAGCAGTCTCAATGATGAACATAAAGCAGTTAGCACGTTGGAGATACCAACCCTGGGCTTTTCTGTCTATATAAGCTCACATATCAAACCACTGATTTTAGTGGACTCTTTTCCATGCACCTTCCTCCATACTGGTGGACGTCAACGCTAAGAACTGCTACCCCCCCTTGGGGCGCCTGGGTGGCTCAGTGGGTTAAAGCCTCCGCCTTCAGCTCAGGTCATGATACTGGGGTCCTGGGATCGAGCCCCACATCGGGCTCTCTGCTCTGAGGGGAGCCTGCTTCTCTTCCTCTCTCTCTGGCTGCCACTCTGCCTACTTGTGATCTCTGCCTATCAAATAAATAAATCTTTTAAAAAAAAAAAAAAAAGAACTGCTACCCCCGATTGGCAGGTGCCTCTGGCCTCAAGGAACAAAACTTGCTAGCAAAAAATAGTCTAAGCCAGGCTATATCTCTCAGGACCAAACTCCATGGATCAGGCTCCAGAGAGTGAAACAACCCACAGCAGGGCAAGAGGAACAAAGGCTAAGACAGCAGGGCCTCCTTCCCGGTAGGAAGGTCACTGGGGAAGGTCTTGATTCACATGTCTTGAATGAAGAAGGGTGGTCACCCCTGGGCGACAGTGGCAATGTCTGCAAAGGTGAAGAAGGGAATGCTTCTGAAAATAGGGTCATGCTGTCTCTCCTGGTGGCCCTTCGCTGTGTCCCCAGAGTGGGGGTGAAGGCGAAGGCTGGGGGAGGCTTACAGACGGGACTCCCCACCCCCATCCCCAGACCAGTCAGTTAATCCACTTCAAATAGGACAGCTCAGAAGGAATCCTGAGTGACACCATTTTTCTATTATCCTTCATTACCACCACTTAGATCTTTTATTTTATTACAAACATTCTTTAGCCCAGGCACGGGCTGATCTCCTAATTGGAGCTGCTCCCTCCACCCCCAGCCAGATCAAAGCTGCCCTGTTTGTTTGTGGAGGACGGAGGATGAACCGTCTTGCCGGCCTTTGAACATGAAGGCCTCTTTGTCTTCCAGCTGAAGTCATCCCTGTCCCCAGGCGGGGAGGAGGCTGGGGGGAGGCAGTGTCCATAGTCTGGCCAGAGGCTTGGACCTGAGCTTGAGTAGGGGAGAGTTTTCACAGGAAGCCCCCCCCCCCCAAAACCTCCCTGTCTGCCTCCAAGGAGAGGTCTCAAACAGGCAGCCCTACGGTATGTCTTATTTGACCCCTGTGGTGATTCTTTATACGAATATTAATTAAACTATTAAATGATTTTGTAAATATATCAGACACTTAAGTACTTCTTAAAGAAATTGAGTATTTCTCTTCTAATTTCTCCTTAAAAATTAGGTTATCTGACAATACTGGGATTCTGTAAAGGAAATGAGATATCCAGTTTTCTGAAGATTTTTCCTGATCCTTAGAGCATAGGAATTTTCAATCTATTCAGATATCTTTAAAAAAAAAAAATCTGTTGCGTAAACTATTGATTCCCCTGAAGTTCCTTCTTGTGTATTCCTGGGCCCACCAGAACCTCTGCCCCGGTGTTAGAGATTATAGGAGGTGGTGGGGAAATTATTGTGCCCATTTTGCAGGTGAGAAAGCTGAGGCTCTGTAGCATTCAAATAACCAGCCTGAGGTCACCCAGAGGTTAACGATTGACCCCAGAAGTAAGAATTGCAAGACAAAAGGAATCAGCAATTATCCATCCTCTCCTATTTTGGTATTATGGTCAATATGGCTATTTTGGAAAAGAAAGAGGAACAAAGGTGCCTTCCTGTATACATAAGGATGCCTGATGTTAACATTAAAGGTCTACTGTGTGTAAGGAGCTAGACGTTACCTACCCTTCGCAACAATCCTATGAGATGAGTTACACTTTCTACATTTTACAATTGAGAAAATCAAGGCTTGAGGGAAGGGGGTTCAAGGGCGTGCCTGGATTTACATAGTGGGGCCAAGAGTTCCACCCAGGTCTCCCTGGCTTAAAACCCAGCTAAGCAGTGTCATGCCAGGTTCATCATGAGCTAGGTGATTGCTTCTCAGAGCCTTGGGTTTTCCTACATGAACAAAGGGGCCACCTGCTCAGAGGACCACTGTTCTGCCTTGGGTCCAACCTCCCAACCTTCTCCGCCCCATGCCCTCCCTTTAAACAGCCAGTTGGACCAGTGGGGGACACCTGCCCCAAGCTGGTCCCATCAGATCCTTCCTCCTGGGGAGTGGGATCCAGTCTGTTAAATTGTGTTAGGGAATGACCAGAACAGGACCGCAGGCAAGCCTGATGATGAAGTGTTCCAAAGGAAAGAAGGATGAAACTGATGTGCAGAGAGAAATAGACACACAGGCCAGATGGTCCCACGGAGCCAGGGGAGAAGGCTTCTGAGGTCCAGTCCGCCCCCAGCCTTTGCCCTCTGCTGTCATCTGTATCCTTCCTGTGGCTCACCATGTTGTTTATGATGATTTGAGAGATTATCTGTTCTTACAGCCATATGATCCACAACATAAACAGTAAAACAGATCTGGGTTCTAATTCTGACTTTGCCCCTGGCTGTGTGCTTTTATCACCCCTGTAGCTATTATTATTGTTATTGTTGTTATTGTTTTTTTGTTGTTGTTGTTGTTAAAGATTTTATTTATTTATTTGACAGAGAGAGATCACAAGTAGGCAGAGAGGCAGGCAGAAAGAGAGTGAGAGGGAAGCAGGCTCCCTGCTGAGCAGAGAGCGCGATGCGGGACTAGATCCCAGGACCCTGAGATCATGACCTGAGCCAAAGGCAGCGGCTTAACCCACTGAGCCACCCAGGCGCCCTATTGTTGTTATTGTTATTAAACAGCTTTAGTGACAGGGAGAGCAAGCGGTCATTTTAACCACCTCTTGACTTTTCTACTTTGCAGATTATTTACAAACTGATTTTCATCGTCCACAGATTTTTCTCCATCGGTTCTACATGTTTAGGAAAGATGGAGTTATTTTATCTTTGGCTAAAACCCCTCCAACTGTGAGGCACTTACAATGAAAATCACGGATGGGGTATGAATTTTACTCTGCGAACTAGCAGTGTAAAATAAAGTCCTTATTTTATTTTTCTAAAATCAAATTAAACAAGACTCTAAGCACTCTCCCAGCAGCCTGGCTAAGAATGTGCTCCTGGCCACTGCTGATGGGTCTCCACCCCAAGGCAGAGCTGGACAATGCCACAGGAGCCCCAGTCCCTCCGAGGCTGCAGCTCTGAGGCCTCTAGCCTCACTTGGGCCTGGGACCTTTGGGAAGGCCTTGGGTCTCCGTCCAGCCACCCCAGGTGTAACCATTCCCCTCAGAAGGGCTGTCATCCCCCACTTCCCAGTTCTGTCCCCTAGGGACCCGAGAATCCCACACACCATTTACCTCTCAGGGAATTTCATTTTCTTTTCATTACCTCCTCTCCCTAAATCAACCTCCCCCACTCAGAATCAATCTTCTCTCTTCTCTCTCTTTCCCTCTGGAATGATCTAGAACCTTGGTTCCCAAACCAGGTTCCTGGACCAGTGGCATCTGCATCACCTGGGAATTTGTTAGAAATGCAAATTCTTGAGCCCCTTGCCGTAAGACCTAGTGATCAAATGCTCTGAGTGGAGCTTGGCAATCCATGTTTTAGCAAGCCTTCCTGATTCTAGTACATGCCAAATTTGGAAGACCACTGGTCTCATACAATCCTCAAGTGAATTTATAAGTTTAAAAACAAAGACCAAGAACGAAAGGTGTCGAGACAACTTCAGGTTCTGGTCTCTGCTGCATAGCATCCTCTCACCTGGTGAGCAAACAATAAACACCTGAATCCTGGGCTAGGGAGCAACAAAGGTCTCCCCTAACATGTATGGCCTTGTGGGTTGTGCACTGCACAACTCCGGGGGGCACCAACCACGTATACCACCGCATGAATGGCACCACATTGTGGCCAATGGGGGAACATCAAGGAACCGAGGAGCATACAGAGGGGTCTTGTGGTCTTTCGAAAAAGTGGGTTTTGGGGATTCAGTCCCACACAAGGGGTCCCTGGGAAGATGGGAAGAAAAACAGTGCAAAACCTGAACTCAGCCCTAGGGGGCGCTGTCTATGTGGACAACTCACATCACAGGCCAAACATTAAACATATTATTCAGAAGGTCTCAAACGCCAATGCCTGCAGGAGTGAGGCTGGTGCATAAGCGCGGAAGGGGCTGCAGAAGGGGACCGACATAAAGAGGCTACCCAGCTTCAGCCACTTTTGCCATGTGGGATACTAGGCTCAACCTTGTTAGATCTTCCCCCCCACCTTTTTTTTAACCAGAAAACCAAGTTGTACATGAAATCTCTTGGCATCTCTTTAAATATTATAAACAGATTCTGATTTTTAAAACCACTTTATATTGTATCCAGAACACGGAAATGATTCTCGAAACCTAATTAAAAACAAACTAAACAAAAGATTTGGACACATCACCAAAGAAGGTATACAGATGAAAGAAAAAAAAAAAAAGAAGGTATACAGGTGGTAAATAAGCACATGAAAAGATGTTCAACATCATTAGTCATTAGGGAAATGCAAATTAAAACCACACTAAGATAACACTATGCACCTATTAGAATGACTAAATTCATTTTTTAAAAAACCTGACAATACCAAGTGCTGACAAATATGCAGAGCAACTAGAACACTCTTGCATTGCTGGCGGGAATGCAAGATGGGACTGCTACACTGGGATTTGGCAATTTGTTATAAAGTTAAACATACACTCCCTATCCAGCCCAGCAACCCCACTCCTTGGAATTATCCAGGAGAAGTAAAAATTTATGTTCACACCAAAGTCTATAAGTGTATGTTTGTGGCGGCTTCAAAGCTGGATATAATCCAAGTGTTCCTCAACTGGGTAATGGATAAACAAGTTGTGGTATATCCACGTAATGGAATGCCAACCAGCACTAAAAGGCATAAACCACCTACACGTGCAACAAAATTGCCAAATCTCATAGGCATTCTGCTAAATTACAGAGCTCTGAATCAAAAGACACTTTAGTGTAGGGTTCCATTTCTATGACATTCTGGAAAAGACAAAACCATAGGGACAGAAAATAGATCAGTGGTTGCCAGCGGTTGGGAATGCAGGCAGGCACAGACTAAGAAGGACATTTGGGGTATTTTGGGGAATGATGGAGATCACCTGTACATTGATCGTGGTGATGGCTTGTCAAAATTCATAGGACTGAATACCAAAAAAGGATGAGTTTTATTATATGTCAGTTGTACAATAAAATTGTACCTTCTAAAAAAACATACCTTAATAAAACATGAAAAATAGAATAAAAATCACTCTGCAGACCAGACAAAGCTGCAGTACAAGAGGAATCCACCAAACCAGCCTCGAGGTTTGGAAGACCCAGCCTGGGCCCTCAGGAAACAGAGCTGTGGAGGGGAGACCTTACACCATTCCCCTCAGTGATGTGCCTCCTCACTGTCTTCTAGACCTGGGGTTATGTGTGAGATGCCAAAAGGACTTCCCTGCCTGAAATTTTTGGGGAACTATCAGTGTCCTGAAAACAGAGATGGATCTAAGTATAAAGACCCCAGTCTGAACTGACATCACAGATGCCTCTTGTCCCCTCGATGACCCAGAGTCCTCCCTGGGGCTTGATGTCCATGTGTGCAAAATAGGAAATGGCCCCCTCCTTGCTATCTGTCCCCCGAGGCCTCTGGTAGACACCATGAGATGGGATTATGAATGGACACCGGCTCTGTGAGGGGCGAGATGGGTGAGAGTTGGGGAAGAAAATCACAGGGTAATTGTCTTTCTCTGATTGACTTACTTAGCATAATACCCTCCAGTTCTATCCACGTTGTTGCAAATAGCAAGATTTCATCTTTGATGGCTGCATAATATTCCATGATGTATATATCACGGACTGCTGCTTTGTCTGGTCCACAGAGTGATATAGCTCACATTTTCTTCTGTCAATGGACATCTGGGCTCTTTCCGTAGTGTGAACGTCACTGCTATAAACATATGATTTCACTCGTGTGGAATTTAAGAAACAAAACAGAGAAGCAGAGAGGAAGAGAGGAAAAAATAAAACAAGAGGAGATCAGAGAGGGAAACAAATCATAAGAGATTCTTAATCATAAAAAACAAACTGAAGGGGGCACCTGGGTGGCTCAGTGGGTTAAAACCTCTGCCTTCAGCTCAGGTCATGATCCCAGGGTCCTGGGATCGAGCCCAGCATCGGGCTCTCTGCTCAGTGGGGAGCCTGCTTCCCCCTCTCTCTCTGCCTGCCTCTCTGCCTACTTGTGATCTCTATCTGACTTGTGATCTCTGTCTGTGAAATAAATAAATAAATAAAATCTTAAAAAAAAAAAACTGAAGGTCACCGGAAGGAAGGAGGTTGGGGGGATGGAGTAACTGGGTGATGGACGTTGAGGAGGGCACGTGATGGAATGAGCACTGAGTGCTACATAAGACTGATGAATCACTGACCTCTACCTCTGAAACCAAATGTTTCACTAAATGTTAATTAACTGAATTTAAGTAAAAAATATAAATTAAAAAAAAAAAAGAGTATGGGGAAGGAATCTCGGGGTAGGGAGCACTGAGGGGTAATCAGCATTCCAAAGGAGGCCCACCCTCAAGGGTACCCAGGGAAAGGCCAGTGAAAACAGCAGGGAGGGACTGTCTCGTTTCTCAGATGGGCAAAAACGAAGCTAAAACTAAGAGCTGGCTGTGGGGTGAAGAGGCCCCAGGGAACTTTCTGTTCAGTCCTCAGCCCGAGGGAGCTGAGTGTCGGAATCTCCTGGGCTGCTGTCAGTAATCCTGAAGCCCAGATGAGACCCAAGCAACTAAACACGATCTCAGCGGCGGCCCCAGTGTCAGAATTTTAAAACACTGTGAAAGCAGGCGCTTAAAAGTGGAACAAACGTAAGTGCATGTGTATATATACAAACACGTATTTACGTGGAGATATTAAGGGAGATGTGTCTGATGGCATGTTCCCAGCATCTCCTCTGCCACCTGATTTATATTTTGGTCAGGTCCATGGTAATAGGTTTTAGAGGGAGTCTGGACTCCATCCCCAGGATGAATCCTGACTCTGGGCAGAACTGGTCAAAACGGGTCTCACCAATCCCTGGAGAAGAACAAGCGTAGTATCAGTTCTGGCCAGTGAGAGGCAAGGGGTGAGCTGAGGATGCTCCCAGAAGGGGGTCTGTTTCCCTTAAAGAGAGACACGTGAGATAGAGCCAGCCATCTCCTCCCAAAGGGATGGTGCCAGCGTGAGCATGCTATCCTGCAGCCATCTTGAGGCCATGAGGATGGCCAAGCCAAGAGGTCACGCTGACACTAAGAACAGTGGAGGGAACAAAGGGACAGAAGTGAATGCCCAAGACACTGTAGAATCAACAGGGAGCTGCCGTGTCCCTGGGCTTCTCTTATGTGAGATAATATATGGCCTAGTGGTTGAAATCACTACTTGTTGGGATCTCTATGCCTTAAATCTGACAGCATCTCCATGACCCCCCAGAGAGAGGTCCAAGAGAGCCAAGTGGCAGCCTGCAGCAGATGACAGGCTGCTGTGGGTGCCCGGCTGAGCCGGACTTCAAGCCCTTTGTGGACTTGGCCTGGCCTGACATTTCCCCAGGGCCTGAGGCCTCTGGCTTCGTGCCCCTCCATGTGTCTCACTCAGCTGGAACCTGTCCCTTTAGGGGGATGGATCAGTGTATGAATGAGCACTGGGTGTTACATAAGACTGATGAATCACTGCCCTTTACCTCTGAAACCAATAATACACTAAATGTTAATTAGTTAAATTTAGGTAAAAAAATATAAATTAAATTTTTTTAAATTTTTTCATTAAAATTAATTTAATTAACTCGGATGCAGACCATCCCAAGGAAAGCGGTTCCAGCACATTGGATCTCTGTGTCCTCCTCTGTGAGATGGTGATAAATAACATGAACATCACAGGCCCTTTGTGGGCCTCGAACAACTACCCTGTATTGGGCACTCGGTTGGCACACAGAGACGCTGGTCTCCTTGCAGGGATCACCCCCATTCTCTGGGGACACTAACCCAGATGACACGTCACCCGGATTCCTGGGAAGTTGTGCTCCATCTGTCCGCAGCCGATTGGCCATGCCCAGACCAGGAAGAAAAGCCTTCGTCCCAGCCCTCTGTCCTGAACGGAAGACCACAAGGAATGCAGGGGCTCATCCTCCCTTGGGAACCGGGGGACCAAGCATGGAGAACAGAGAAGGAGGGAGTGTCCCCCGAGTAGCTGAACAGAGGAGCCAGGAAGAGGGGAGATCAGGAGGGGCCTTGAGGGCCCAGCAGGAGCACGGAAACTAGATTTCAGAAAGAGTCCATTGTAAATAGCGACTACAAAGTGTCCTTGCACATGTTAGCCCAGGGCCTGCACCAGCTCCATGGGGGGTGTGTACTTATCTCCATTGTTCAGATGGAGGAGCTGAGGCCCCAGGACTCACACATGCACCCACAAAGCAGCCAATCTGGGGCTCAAACCCCAAGGCCATTGGGATTAAGATCCCAGCTCTGCCACTAACTCATTCAAGGAACTCAGAAGAGTCCCTGCTCTTCTCTGGGACTTGGTTTCCCCACACTGTTGATGACTAGAAGGCCTTGCCCATCCTAATGCCCCAGATCCCAGAACAGCATGGGGGGGCCAGCACCAGCTCTCCCTCCACTTTGGGACTGGCCGCCCGCACAGGGAATCCCCCCACCCCAGGCATACTTTGGCACTGATCCCCAGACTGCCCTGCCCTGGCCAAACAGCGGCCGGGAACCCCTGCCCCGGAGAGTTACCCCAGCTCTGAGTGCTCAGCTTTCTGGAAGAATGACCCCATTCTTCTCACGCATGGCTGTCCCCAGCTACCCTCCGCCACTTCCTCCTCCCTGCCCCTGCAGACAATGCCCCGGGCCCAAGCTAGACCCCTGCTCCCCGCCCATCCCCCCACTCCACACCCGGGCGCACACACACACTCAATCTCCCCAACGCCTTCGGCATCAGGCATCTGCTGTCCTTCTGGAATCCGTGTCAGGCAGAGCAGGGGCGGGCAGGCCTCCAGCCCCAGAGGCCCAGGGCCCCTGCATGCCCTCCGGACCCCCCAGGGTCTGCCCAGGTTGCTTGGGAAACCATTTCAGGTCATTTGAGATGATTAGGAGTCTTAACTCTGTTTTGAGCTAAACAACAAGAAACAAACCCCTTTCTGTCAAAGTGCGTCAGACGGAGCTCTCCCGGGGGCCGGGGAGTGGCGGCCCCCCTCTCAGGGGCTGGCTTTGCTCTGCTTGCTGCCTTTCCTTGAGCTCCACAAACATCTATCAGGGGAGCTCCTACTGGGCTGGCATCGGCGTCTGGGGAGGTTCAAGGGGATGGGTGGGTTGGGTTGTGCGGAAGAGAGAGGAACCCCAAGAGGGAGCTGACTTAGTTTCTACCCTCCCAAAGGGTGTCCTCCCAATGCAAAGGCATTTGATATCTGTGCTCTAGGGCCTTCCATAGAAGAGGCGACTGTGTCCTCCATTTCTCCGTGGTCCTAAGGTTGGAGAGGAAAGACCCCAGATGTTGGCCATCACTTTCTCAGGAGAGGCAGACACTCTCATCATCCTTCCCCGCGTGTTCCAACTTAGCGCCAAGAGCAATTACAACTTTTAACATCAGAGGATAAAGGTTTGCTGGCTTCTAATTTGTCATTGCAGGGATGATTTATTGGAGGTGGCTATAAAAGTTACTCTGCCGGCTGTAAAAATTCAGACAATAGCAAAAACAATAAAGAAAGTGAAACACGACCCGTAATCATGGATTGGCCAGGAGAAATCTCATCTTGCTTTTTCTGAGCCACAGCAATGGAAGGCCTTAGGAACCAATGTGGTGGGGGAGGGAGCGGGGGGCACCCTGACTGTGAACTCCCTCCCACAGTGGGGCTCAGGCCTAGGCCCCGGGGGCTGGGGGGGTGCTGCGAACCTTGACTTCCCTAAGCCTGTGCTCCTTGGAACCACATTCCAAGAGAGGTAGAGAGCTCCCCACCAGGAGAGGAGTTCAACAAATGCTGGTCTGTACCTCCTTCTCAGTGTGCTGGAGGGCCCATGTTCCCAAACACTGGCTATCAAACAATAGTCAAATCTCACTGAAGCTTGGCTTATCAATTTCATATCGCCAATTTTAAAAACCATGTCTTATGCCAAGCAAAGATCTTTCTTTAAGAAGGAAATCAGAGAAAAAAGTAAGTAAAAATAAATAAATGAATAAAACAAAAAATAAAAAGGAAATCAGTAATTAGTCATTATCACCAACATTTTATAAAAGAATGGACGTTTAGGGGCACCTGGATGGCTCAGGCAGCTAAGCGTCTGACTCTTGATCTCAGCTCAGGTCTTGATCTCAGGGTCATGAGTTCAAGCCCCACTCTGGGCTCCATGCTGGGCACAAAGCCTACTTAAAAGAAAAGAAAAAACAAAGGATGGACATTAAAACACCAAAAATAGGAAGGACTAACTCTCAGAAGAAAAAGCTTTATGAAAAACTCAGTAAACCACCTTTGCTTTCTTAATCTTGCAGTGGGGGATATAAGCCCTAGATGAAGGGCTGCAGTCCAGAGCCAGGCTAGGAGACACAAGTTCCATCCTCACTCTGGGCCCCTGTTTCCCCATTTGTCTAGCATTCTTTTTGCTTAAATTTCCCGGTTCCCCTTCACCCCCTATTATTTCTCTCCTTATTTATTTTATTTTTTTTTTAATTTTTCAGTAACAAACTGCTTTGTCCTGGTGATCACCTTCCAACATTCCATACCTAGCAGGTTGTTGGAGACCGGAAATGACAACCCAACAGAAGTGGAGAGTAATGGATTCATGCACAGAAAGGGGCAGGAAGGCAATGCTGCAGGGGCAGGCAGGGCTGGAAGGGAGGGAGAGGGAAGGTGATAGGTAGAGGGAAAGGCAGAACCCACTGCGGGGAGGGTCTTGGTGCTGTTCCAGGAAAGGGTGTAAGGAGGAGCCTTACACTCCTAATAGAAGGAGCCATGAGAATATTCCCAGAGGCAGAGTCATTTTTTTAGATGGTCTTTCTGAGCACAGAAGCCATATCCTGTCAGCAGGGTTAGTTCACAGGAGGGGTCCCACTAGGAACTCCCCACATGGAGGATGGAAGGAGGGAGCAGACTCTCCAGCCTGCCCTGCCCTCCCCAGCACTGTTGCCCCTCCAGGGACCCCGGGGACCTCCTGGGGCTGAGGTCTCATTAGGAATGCATGATGGGAGCAAAGAAAATTCTAGTACCTACTGGTGCCTTCAGCACCCTCCTCTTCCTTAGGACCCATGCACCCTCTTCCTGGGGGCTCCTCATTTGAAAAATATGGGCATACAGATCATGGGGTGGTGGTGGAGAGGGATAGGCTGTGGAAGTCAGGGTCAAGCTGGGTTTGAATGGTCTCATTCATTCCTCACTGCACAGAGGGGAAACTGAGGCCAGAGAAGTAAAGCCAACGCTGCATCAACAAGTTAATTGCTGAACCAAGATAATCCTACCTATCGTAGTAATAACAATTATGAATGTTCATTGAGTTCCAGTGTCCCACGTCTCACTCCAGCACTGAAGCGGCAGGAACAGATGTGGGAGCGGAAAGACCTGCAGATCCTGTCGTCCAAGGGGAGCCAGGACCTGGGGACAGGAGTTTCCAGTGCCCCTCAGATCCTCCCACGTGGGTGCCGCCTACGTGCGAAGCCTGCCGGGTGTAGACAGCCGCGTGTCTCCCGGTGTGGACAATTTGAAGCAGTTAGATTTTCTCTTCTTCCCGACCCTCGGCCCCACCCCCACCCCTCCCAGCAAACGGGTAACAGGAAACAGCCAAAGCTTCTTAACTTTTCTTTAATCTTCCCCTCTCTGGCAAACTGAAAAATCAAACGATAATTGTCTGGGTGATCTCATTATTGTCAACAAAATCCAAGCCTTGAAGTCAGAATCCACTGAAACGCTGACACATTAAACACAAAAGGAAACTGTGCTTGCATGTTGTTCAATAAATAAATAAGGCTGGCGGGAGCTCAGCAGAGGCCTGGCACACGGAGGGGCCGGACTGTCGGAAAGGCTGGGGCAGCGGGAAGACAGCGGGACCTGGGAGAGGCGGCCTCTGGGAAGGACCAGATCCAAGGGGTCGATGTCCCACCTTTTCTGTTTGTATCAGTCCAGTCCAGGCAGGAAACAGATAGCATCTTCCTAAGGACTGGGGTGGGGGTACCTGACCGAGCCATCCACATGGGAAGGGGAACAGTGAGGGCGAGGCAGCCTGAGATGAGGGAACACTTACCCCCACTACCTAAGAGGACTAGGACATGGAGCAGGTACCAGAACCCAGAACGGGGGCGCTGGAAGAAGCTGTGTGGCAGGGAGAGAAGCAGGGAATGAATGAGCAGCCTGACTGATGACCCCGTGGGAGGACCTCCCATTAGCCAAACACAAGCCAAAGCCAAGGGGAGACACAGATGGAAAGACAAAGCATAGGATGGAATCTGAAGGGGCATCCCAACCATGGGACACCCCCTGCAGCATGTCACCCATGTGCCAACTCCGCTTGGGCTTGCCCAGAGCATGGAAGCTTGCCCCGGCCCCCACCTCCAAGCAGCCCGCCCAGGTTTGAACATTCCAAACCTCAGTTCCTGGCCAAACGTAGCTGTGGGTTTGGGGAGCAGGTCACACACATAGGAGGGAGTAGGCTGTAGTGTAACATCAGGAGGGGGAGCTTGGGGAGAACCAGGGCACAGCAGGTTAGAAGGCCTGTCTCATTGGTAAACACAGAAAAAAAAGGGGATCCCCCCATTTGATTGCCTTCTCCTTATGCCTTCTAGTCTTGATTTTTCTGCCGTCTTATCAGAATCCTAAAAATTGTCATGACGACATATTGTGGATCATGCTTATGGAAAATGGGATCCTCAAGGGGACTGAAGTGTGGTGTGGATGTCCCTTCCCTGCTCCCTTCCTGTCTGTGATGCTCTGGGCTTGCAGGGATGGACCAGGCCTGTAGGAGAGGGCCCGTGCGTGAGCACTGCCTGCACACAGGGCTTGGTGCTGACATTGTGGCCTCTGGCCTCCATGTCCCTCCACCCAAGACAGCTGTAGGATGGTTGATGGGAGGGAGAGACATCAGGAGACCCCAGTCTTTCCCTGCCTCTGCCGTGTCCTGGCTGTGTGACCCTGAATGAACCCTTCTCTGCTCTGGGTCTCAGTTTCCCCATCTTACAAGGGAAGGCCACCTTGATTCTGATCTCAGCCAGCCTGAGACCCAAGCGTGGAAAAGAATGCCCTCCCTTCCTCAGAAGAATCCTCCTCCCTCCCCAAGTCCCTTCTATCCAAAAGGAGCAGCTGGCTGTTCCTGACTGACAAGTTCTATCTTATTTTTTATTTGTGAAAAATTCCCATGAGCACCTTGGATTTTTGCCAAGAGCCTCTTTGTCTTCCCATTTATTTTGTATCTTGCAAACAACTCCTTCTGTCTTGCCTGTTCAGTCACGGCATTAACAGAAGGAATGAGGGAAGATCCAGGCATCCCTGATCCCCTCCTCAAGCCAGAGATGGTCCTGACCTGCCCCCTCCTTCTTCATGCCATTGCTGCATGCCTTTGGCAGGAGAGCTCGCCTCCTGAGCCTCAGTTTCCTTATATGTAAAATCGGGGTACATCTTTTTGATGTCTGGCATATGGTCTATCC
Source organism: Mellivora capensis (assembly GCA_004024625.1). Lineage (NCBI taxonomy): Eukaryota > Metazoa > Chordata > Mammalia > Carnivora > Mustelidae > Mellivora > Mellivora capensis. The sequence goes on along the minus strand of PISX010000216.1, from coordinate 182,339 downwards.
TTCTTTCTATCCACAAAGAACTACTGAGTTACAAGCCTTCTGTTCTGTCCTCCTGGGAGGCATGGTACATTGGATTTCCTGTACAAAGCCAGATGGTTCTGACGCTCACCCATCCAGTTCCTGCATAGATCCCCCACACTCCATTCCCCGTCTTCCTTCTCATACGCCGGCAGGAAAAATCCTCCCTGGGAGACTATGGAAATGAGGCTGAACCGCCTTCTACAAAATGCAAAGGATTGCATGCTTCTAAGGAACTAAGAAAATATGTTTATCTTTTCATCTAGCTATGCCTTGTCACCTTGAACAGGTTCTAACCTCTTTGAGGGTAGATAATAAAGGCAGGAAACTAATGTTTATTGGAGACTGCGGGAGACATTAAGTTCTCCCCAATACCTGGCTCATGTTTCTTCCCTGAACATATAGAAAACCACATATCCCAAGGCCCTTGCTGCTAGACAAAACCATGTGACTCGCTCTGTCCAATTAATTGAGAACAAAAGCGATCTTCCCAATTCTTCAGCGAATCTCTTCCTCTGCCACGGGGAACATGGGGACTTCTTGCTGAAATGGTGGAACCAGAATTTGATCTAGATCATGTAAAACACACAGTGGAGGGGGGGTGGGGAGCTGTCCTGGGGAGTGGCCTAGACCTACAGCAAACTTCATTAAGAGTGAAAAATAAGGGCACATTGGTGTCTCAGTTGGTTAAGCATCTGCCTTCTGTCATGATCCCAGCGTCCTGGGAGTCTGTTTCTCTACCCCTCCCACCACTTGTGCACAAGAACGCTCTCTCTCTCTCTCTCTCTCTCTCTCTCTAAAATAAATAAATAAAATTTCTAAAAAAATTAAAAAGAGAGAGAGTGAAAAACTAACTTCTGTTGTGTAAAGCCACTGAGCTTTGGGGGGTGTTTGTTACTACAGCATAATGTTACCTAGACTGACTGGTACAAACACTATCCTGTGGGCATATATTCATATACATTGTTACCTCTCTTAATCCTCACCACTCTTAAGGTGGCGATTATATAATCTCTATATTCCAGATGAGGAGACAGACAAAATCAGACATGTTGGGTCATGGGGGGTAGAACCCAGGTTTATTTGCCTCCTGAGCTCTGGGTCTTAACAAGTGGGCTCTACCACCCAGAAGGGGGAAATTGGGGAGACAGGCATGTAAGTGGCCAACTTGATGTAGAAGTACCCCTGGTCAGTCTGGGGTCTTGGTTGAGTAAATCATTATCCTTCAAGTGTGGCCTTCTAAAGTCTGGGAAAAAATGTTCCCAGCTAAAAGTAGCTACAGCAGAGTGTCCCAGCCAAAGTCCAACGAAAGGCTGGCAGACTTCTCCGATGGCTTGGAATTCCTGCTGGCCAGGGTTCCACTGGCATGGAAGTGTTTACGCTTGCCTCAAATTAGTTCTCCCATGCCTTCCAGGGCCCAGCCCATATTTGGGATGGAAAAGGGAAAATGATTCCCAGTGGAGATTCAAAGGCATCAGAAAAATTCCATGGGGGCCGCAGCCTCTCTCCATGGGGACCAGGGCTGGGAGAAGTCACATCTCTTGGTGCCTCACACCTGAACCTTGTGCCCAGCAGGACAGAACCCCCCCCAACACACACACACACACTAGTTCAGAAGAAAGCCATCTCTGGAAGGATCCCTAGGAGGGCTAGTACACCTACGCAGCCAAATTAAGTGCAAGAATTGAGAAAGAAGAAAAGATCTAACTTTTGTTTCTTGTCTGTTGAAAGTGGGCTTTTCTTTCTCTCTTTAGGTAGGTGTTTAGGGATTGGATTCCTTTAGCTGTGAGAAGCAGAAACCCCAAATAAAAGTGTCTTTGTGGAAAGAAAAACTTCCAGAAGACCACGCAGCATGTACCCTTTTTATAATGCTCAAAAACAGGCAAAACAAAATAACATGTTGTTTGGGCATACGTTTCTATCTGACAAAACTACACACACACACACACACACACACATGAATAATAAACATAAAATTCAGGGCAGTATCCATATGGAGTCTCAGGAATGGGGTGATCAGGGGGCCAGTTCAAGAGAAACACATACCAGGGAATAACTACAATGGGTGATATTCTAGTTCTTGAGTTTTAGATTGAGTGATGGGTTCACAGATGTCTGTGATATTAACAAGAACACCAGCAGCATGTCACAAACCAAGGCTTGTGATTGATCCAATTCTGTCCACCTGTGAACCTAGATCCATCCTCAAAGGGGACCTCAGTAGCAGTCAACACTGATACACCATTTCCGGAGTGCCAGACCCTGTTCTAACTCTTCACACATATAGACACATTATACCTCACAGCAGCCTTACAAGGTGGGGGGTCTTCCTACATGTCCATTTTATAGATGAAGAAACTGAGGAAAGAGATCCTACCCAGGGTCACACAGCTAATGAGTGGTAGGCAGTCAGGCTTCAGAGACCTCGCTCTTGGCTGCTGCGTTAATAAGTATGCTAACACATCAGCCCAGAGGGGAGCCAGGTCAGTTCTGTGGCTTAACAACGCCATCAGAGAGACAGACCCCTCACCACACCCGCCATGTCTTCCCACCCCACCCATGGCCACATCATACTTGCGTTTTCAGGCAATCAGGTGCAGTTTGGCAAGAAGAGGAATTTCCATTGATGAGGAAATCCTTTCCCAAATCTTACTTCGGAGACTTCCCTTCAGACCCACTGGTCAAGCTGAGTCCCAGGCCCAGACTGAAACCAGCCATCACGGGCCACCATAATGGTATTAGAACAGTCACAGTTCACCCCCTGAGATGGCAAGGGTAGGTGGGAATGGCTGATGGAGGCAGCCAAGGGCGTCTGCCTCCACCTCTGTGCGGAGGTCCCCCTGCAAGAGCTCTGAGAGGAACAGACTGGTGACCCCACTTGGGACCTTGAGCTCCCTAGATGGAAACAATGTCTGTCACCTGCTCTCCCTGTGTCCTGCCTAGTCAAGGCCCCTTAAATAGTAGGTGCCTGGCTGTACTGGACACATCAGTCCTGGGGACTGCCAAGCTCATGGTCCCCTACTGAGGGAAGAGGGGATAGACTGTCCCTCGAGCCCAGCTGGCTGACGTGTGTCATCCTGCCTCTGACCAGAGACGATTGGTGGAGAGTTGATCCCCTGACCTAGGAAAGCTAAATCATAGACTAGCCAATCGTCTATGGTACCTCTCAATACAAGGAGCTCCCCAGAAGGAATGGTAGCAGCTTGGTGGGTGTCTTAACCCAGACTCCCCAGAAAGCAGAGCCTAGGTCAAAGCTCACCTGCTAATTCAGGTAGTACAATCCCAGGGAAGCAAGAATAAGGGGAAAAGGGAAGTGAGGCGGGGTGAAGAAGGGTGAGTGGATCCCCCTTCAGAAGTGGGGAATTTATCCCCCCAGCTCCCAGAAGTGCTGCTATCAGGTGGCCCCCCACAGCCAGCCCTCTTTGAAATTGCTCTCCTGAAGTCACCTGGCCCCCAGGTGACTGACTCTTCCCAGAGGAGCCCATCAATGACCAATAGCACAGGGGCAGAGGGCCCTATCCCTCACTCACCCCAACTCAGGACCACACTGAAAACCCCATTGGCCTCAGGACTCCCACTGAGGACTCCATCACAACTTGCTTCTCCCTCTGCCTCGTGCTAATTCCATCCTGCCCGTCCATATGCACTGACCCCGAGAGCACTCCAGTGAACTTCGGGCGCGCTAAGCTCCATCTCGGTCACTGCTTCCGGGGGAATCGAGAGACACAGAAGGAAAGCAAAATTCAAATGTGAGCATGATCTAGCTAGTCCCGGCTTCTGGAGAAATCTAGTGGGTTGGTCAGCTCCGTGGAGATGTGACTACCTCCACAGAGGACTCGGGAGCACTGCATCTAGAAGTCTGTCTAAGGGAGGATCATGAGCAACTCCACCTCCTGACTCACTTGTCCAGCATTCCCTCACAGAGCAGTTACCCTTCTCCCATGGGTTATTTGGTCCCTCCAGGCAGCTGCCAGAGCCTCCATAGTCCCCATCGGATCCATCCCAAAGGCTGGAGCTGTTCCTTCCCCCACCTGAGGAAGCTGAGACAGCCGGCAGCACTAAGAGACGCCATGACAGGGATGGCAACCAGGTCTTTCTACATGTAGAAGCAGCACAAGCCACTGCTGGGACCACCCCGGCTGCGCCCTGAGCAAGGGATGGAGGGCCAAGAGCAGATGGGGTCATATGGATCTGGTGGACATCTAGGACATCATGTCAATCTGAGTCCCTCCTCTGGACTGGGAGGCATGAGGGAAAGTCTGTGAGGAGCAGGAACAGATACTTCGAGGCTGTGAGAGAGAAGGACTCACAGGGCCCTTGGGAGCAGAGGCCTGAGTCAACAGATGTTGAGTGGAGAGAAACCCAGCCAACTGGGAGAAACTGCCACCAACTGGCAGCAGAAGAGTCACCTGCGCGGTGTTTCCTCTGGGCTGAGGAACCTGTGCTCCACGCTGAGGGGACAGAGAGACAGCCCCGTGGGACAGCCACCTGGCACTCTGAACACCCTCCATTCCCAGGGTGCTCGGTGTCCCAGGGATCATCCCTGTTCTTCGAGCCTCACGGGATTTTACTGAAGTAACGTGATGGGCTCCATCCCTTGTGGCCAGAACAGCCTCCTGAGCCCCTACACCCTGCCTCTAGAGGAGTCCAGCAAGAGCCAGGCCCCAGAATTAAGGTGGATGGTCCTGGAAGGAGACTTGCTGCTCCCTCTGTCCTGGGGACCCATAAGGAGGGCCTGGAAGAACTGGAATTGGGTGGGAGCAGGGAGCCCACTGGAAGCCCAGGGAGGAAGCCAACACCACGATCAGAGAGCATGAAGAGACCACTGGAGAAAGACACCAGAAAGAGAGAAGCGAGACTTAGTAAAAGAATCCTCTGTTATCCACGGGGGATATGTTCCAAGACCCCCAGTGGATGCCTGAAACTATGGATAGGACTGAGCCTTATGTATTCTGTTTTTTCCTGCACATACATGTCTGTGATAAAGTTTCATTTATACATTAGGCACAGTAAGAGATTAACAACAATAATGATAAAATAGAACAATTATAACAATGCGCTGTAATAAAAGTTATGCGACTGTGGTCTCTCTCTAAACATCTATTGCGCTGTGCCATTCTCACCCTTCTGGTGATGATGTGAGATGATCAAATGCCTCCTGATGAGATGCGGGGAGGGCAATGACGCAGGCATCGTGACCTAGCGTTGGGTCACCATTGCCCTTCCAATGACACGCCAGAAGGAGGGTCATCTGCTTCAGATCGTGGTTGCTGCAAGTAATGGAAGCCTCGGGAAACAAAACTGTGGATAAGGTCAGGGGTAGTGGGCAGGGGGAGACTATGGGACATGTTTCGTCCTTGGGCCTTTTCATCTGCATTCCTTCTTCCATCAGAAATAACCCTTCCTCAGCCTTGTGCACTGTTGGTGGAAATGTAAATTGGAGCAGGCACCATAGAAAACAGTATGGAGGTTCCTCAAGCAAGAACAAATAGAACTCCCCTATGGCCTAGCATCCAGGTACCTACCCTAAGGAAATGAAATCACTATCTTGGAGAGCCATCTGCATTCCGTGTTCAGTGAAGCATTATTCACAGTAGCCAAGACATGGAAACAACCTAAGTGTCGGTCGATGGATGAATGGATAAAGAGAATGTGAATGTTGGCAAAAGGGTACAAACTTCCGGTTGTAAGATATATAAGATCTGAGTATCTAACGTAGGGCATGGTGACTCTAGTTGACCGAATGTATAATATACTGGGAATTTGCTAGGGCAGGAGATCTTAAGCATTCTCATACACGCACGCGCACACACACACACACACACACACACACAAATAACCATGTGAGGCGATGGTTGTATTAATTACCTTGATGGTGGGGATCCTCTCACAACGTACACAATATATCAAATCATCCTGTTGTAGACTTTAAATACTTACATTTTTTTTTGTCAATTACCTCAGTAAAGCTGAACAAAATGACCCTTCCTCAGTACCTGTCACTCAGGGCCCTACGAGGAGATCAAAACCAAGCTAGAAATAAACAATCCAATTTTTTTTAAGATTTTATTTATTTATCCGACAGACAGAGATCACAAGTAGGCAGAGAGGCAGGCAGAGAGAGAGGAGGAAGCAGACTCCCCGTTGAGCAGAGAGCCCGATGCGGGGCTCGATCCCAGGACCCTTTTTAAGGGTTTTTAAAGCCCAGAGGCTTTAACCCACTGAGCCACTCAGGCACCCCCAATTTATATTTTTTAAACAATCCAATTTAAAACCAAGTAAAGGGCTTACATAGACATTTCTTGGATGAAGATACACAAGTAGCCAGTAAGCACGCACGAGGAGGCTGATCATCACTACTCATTAAGGAAAGGTGAATCAGAACCACAACGACATACCGCTCAATATCATTAGGACGGCTGTTATCGAAAACATAAACAAAAACAAAAAATAAAACAAGCATGGTGGGGATGTGGTGAAATCGAAACCCTTGCACATTGCTGTTGGCAACATAACATGGCACAGCTGGTCTGAACGATGGTATGAAGATTTCTCAGAACTTAAACACAGAGTTGCTCTGCTATCCAACCTGCTACTTCTGGGCGTATCCCCAAGAGAAGTGAACACAGAGATTCCAACAGACGTTTGGACACCCCCCGTTTGTAGCAATAGTATTTACATTAGCAAAATGTAGAGGGGACCCAAGTGTCCTTCAGCAGATGGACAGATACACAAAATGGGGAACACACATACAATGGAATATCGGTCAGCCTAAAAAATGAAATTCTGACACCTGCTACGACATGGATGAACCTTGAAGACACAAACACTGTGCTGAAATTAGTGAGTCACCAAAGGGCAAATTCTTGAGGTTTCTACTCATATGAGGCACTGAGAAGAGTCAGATTCATGGAGAAAGAATGGCAGTTTCCAGGAGATCGGGAGCAGGGCGGGGCGGGGGGCGGAGAATGGGGAGCTAGTGTGTAATGCAGATAGAGTTGCAGTTGGGTAAGATGAACAAGTTCTGGAGAAGGATGGTGGGCATGGTGGCCCAACCACGTGAATGTATCGAATAGCCCACAACTGTCACTGAAAAATTGTCATAATGGTACATCTTATGTTATGTGTCTTTTATCACACAGATTAAAAAAGTGTTAGTCGGGATGCCTGGGTGGCTCAGTTGGTTAAGCAGCTGCCTTCGGCTCAGGTCATGATCCCAGCATCCTGGGATCGAGTCCCACATCGGGCTCCTTGCTCAGCAGGGAGTCTGCTTCTCCCTCTGCCTCTGCCTGCCACTCTGTCTGCCTGTACTCGCTCTCTCTGACAAATTAAAAAAAAAAAAAGTGTTGGTCAAGCATGAGAGCTCGAGGAATCCATGAGTCCACTGTGTCCTCATTCATTGTGTAGCTGGGGCTCAGCAGAGAAAGAGGCTTGTTCTGGAAATAGCTGTGATAGCAGGGGCGGGGGGAGACCCTAGGTGTCCTTACCCTCAGGCCATGAGCACTGGCCCTTCGACTCAAGCTTCTGAACTCTGTGACCAGTATCCTAGACGCATCTCTCTACACAAGACCCAGTCCTTCAAAGGGTCTTCAGATCCACCACCTGGATCACTGACCCAAATCCACTTAAGGAATGGGACAGGTGAAGGAGACTCACAGCTCTGGGGAGGCAGGCCGGGCTGTAGAGACCTAAGCCAAGCTTTATCAGACTATTCCTTAAAGTGAAAAAACTTGGAAATTCCCATTTTGCAATTCTATCCACAAATCCCTCACAGCAACTTGATGGCAAATCATTGAGGAGCTTTGTGGAATTCACAACTCTCTCAGCAAACCTGTTCTGACTTTCAGCTTCTCTATCCAGCCGGAACCCTCCGAGATGGCCTACTTGCAGGGCCTAGTTCAGAGCATCCCTCTGACATCTAGACCGGGGTGGCAAAAACTTGCCACATGGACCACTATGCCCCCGCCGGTGCCGATGGAAGGCATCACTAATTGATAAAGGGTCTGTTCCTCCCTGGGCAAGATAAAGCCCTTGAAATCATACCATCATAGCCTCCAGCTGTCGGATCATTCAGCCCTGGCCCTTGAGGTAAGATCTAGTCACCAGCTATTGTCTACGGCAATCTAGCACACTCTGAGCTCTTGGGAAGATCACTTCTATCTTGGCCTCAATTTCTGCCCCTATAATGTGAAATGATTGTTATGTCCCTACTAGCGCTGTAATCCAATGAGTTCTCTAATAATGGACTGGACAATTCTGTACCACATAACAGAGAGAAATTCTAAATGTTTCAAAAAAAAAATTCTATAGTGTTTAATTTTTTGGAGTTTTTTTTGGGGGGGGGAGGGGGCAGTAGAACTGCCCTCCCCCTTTTATTTGCAGTAGGGTGGATCATGAAGCCAGACATCAGGACCTGATTGAGCTCCTAGACAACCAGGTCTCCAGTGCTTTCTGGCAACTGTTTCCCACTTCCTGGAAGGCCTCAGAGCCAAGATAGTCCTAACACTTCTCTTGGAAGTGGGATACCCCCACCCACCCACCACCTCCCAGCAGGAGTTTGGATCAAGACCTCTGCCCCTCACACCGCCCCTCCCCCTTACTTGTCCTGTTCTCCGTCCTGGGAGGGCAGCTATGTCCCTGAAATGGAGCGTGGATAGCATTTCTCATTTGCCTGCCTGCCTGCCAGCCAGCCTTGGCGGCCCTCTCCACCCAGCCCCTGGCCAGCCAGACAGGATGCATCAGAGGGAGGGGAGAGGACAGGGCCGCCCACTTGCCACCACGCACCGTAAAAGAGAGAGCATTAAATCTTGGCCCCCATCAGAGAACTGCCTTAATTAGGGTGGCGCCGAGCAGGACGCTGTAATTAACTGTGTGTCTCCATTTCCATCAGAAACATCCATTTCCAGAGTTTTGTGATCCAGTCTTGCAAGAGAAGCTCAGCCAGGGACTCAGCACCGGGCAGCCCCAGAGGCGAGGGACGGCCCGTTTCCCCCGCTCCTTGCCTCGGGGTCCTGCTCAGGGTGAGTCTCTGGAGGCGGGAGCCGAGGGTCCTTCTGCTAAGGTTGTTTGTTAATTACAGGCTCGGAGCTACTGGCTCCCAAAGCCAGGGAAACCCAAAGGTGTGGTGTCCGTGTAGGTGGCTACCTGTTAGGGTTGCTTGAACAACAACCGTTATACCTGTGACTTTGATCTTCTTGCAGGGAAACAGCCCCAGCCCCCCGCTGCTCGAGATGGTCTAGGCTGGCCAATCAGAGCGTACAGCCCCGGGCCGGATGATTGGCTCAGAGTGAGTCATGTGATGGGTGCTGGGCCAATAAGCTTCTGTTGCAGGACTCGGGGTGGAATTCTCGGGGAATGGGTGTTTGCTGGTTGAGCCAGTAGGATGGGACCCTGGATGGACCTGCCGGGGGGCCGGGTTTACCGAAGCACTGGAGGGCCTGCCTGAGAATAAGGCCAAGTTGAAAAAGGTATTTTTAAAAGGTGGATGGGGACAGAGAGCAAGAGACAGAGAGACATGATGACATCCTTTTGAACAATGGAGGGTCACTTGCAACGTAAAGAGACGTGGTGAAGACAGAGGTCACTACATGGACGCACCTGTACCATACATCCGTGGCGGACGGGGCAGTGGGGAGAATACATGTGGGCCGGGGATGTGAGGGCGAAGAGGCAAGCAGGGGCACCCAACCTTAGCGAGCTTCCGGCCCTCATTGGAAGAGGAGATGTAAGGTTAGACTGGATTCGGTGTTCTAGAGCACCCCACACACTGAAGGCTGCCTTCCTTCCGGGCGGCTTGCAACGCTGCCTCCGGAGGAGAGTGTCATGCCTTTCTTGGATGGCTGCTGTGTGCCCACCCGGAAAGCAGGCCCTCTTCATCTGATTACGGTTCCTTGTGACTGATGTGAAGTCACTTGTCCGAACCAGCCCCTGGTTCCGAGTGGCCACCTAACCTGGCCTGAATCCTTAAGACCCTCTGCCCCCCAACCAGAATGACTGGTGTAAGAATGAGCACACAAATCAAGGTAAACTAGCAATCACCCATCCTGGAGTTTTGCAGAAATTAGTGGGGAAAAGATACTGTTTTCCCTGGAACTGCTACGTAGGATGTGGGCCTGATGCTTCTGGGAGGCAGACAACAGAGAGGAAACTGGAGACAAGATAAAGAGAATCAGAGAGTCCCTGTCCTGATTAACAAATACAGCCTGAGCACCTAGAACCAGCTATGCCTGAAATCCAAACTTCTGAATGGCTCCATTTGAATAGCATTTCTGTAACTATAAACCTAAAGAAAGTTGACTAATGTCCTAGGACTGAGGCTCCTTTCTATCAAACCCCAGCCAACATTTTTCACTCTTGTCTGTAATAATTAGCTTCATATCCCAACTGATTGAGCTACCCCCAATCTGCAATATACCCAGCATTTTGTAGAGATTTTTGCTCCCCAGAGAAACTCTTTCTGCTCCTAACTGCCCACAAAAACCCTGGTGATCATTCAAGGCTCACCACATGGCTTCCTCATCTGAGAAGCCCCCTGGGCCTCTCCCTCTTCTGTCCCATACAGCAGCTCTGATCACTTGAGCCTATGGATATATACCCATGCCCTCACTTTTCCTGTTGACCAATGAACTCCAAGAGGGCTGAGAAACAGTGTGGGACAATTTCCCCATGACCTCCCTTGAGCCTGGTTCCAGGCCTGAAACCAAATCCATTGTCAAATTTTTCAGTCACACACTAATTAAGTACATGTTTTTCTTCATATGAGATTGAGGTGGGTTTCTGACTCTTAAAACAAAGAGTCCTAATGCTGACCATGTTTTCCCCTAATTACAAAACGAATACCTACTCACTGAAGACAAGCAGAAAATACTGATACACACGCACAAAGGGAAATAAAAATGACCCATAGTGCCCCCATCCAGAAACAACTTTGAATATAATGGGGTAATATCCCTTTAGACTTGTTTCCATACATGTATGTGTCCGTATTTATTTAGATGAGATCTTACCCTAGTACGGGCAAGTGCTTGAAACAGAACATATCTACAGAAAAGGGCCCACATCACAAGGATACTGCTTTGTAAATTTCACAAAGTGAACACATCTGTGACCAGTGTCCAGATCAAAAGAACAGTGTTGGCCAAGGACCTTCAGCTGTTTTCCCATTTATCCGGCAATCGCAGAGGGCATTGCCCTCCTGGAATTAGCCTCCTTCCGTCTCTTGATGCACCACCCATTTGTTTCCAGTGTTTGGCTACTGAAAACAATGCTACAGGGAACATCCCCCATACACACATCATTTGCGCATGGGAGCTTATATCCTAGGATAAATTGCTAATAATAGCTAACATTTCCCAAACCCTTTCTGCCAGGCACTGTGTTCAGTGCTTTTCATGGCTTAGCCCACTTGAGCCTTTTCACAATTAACTGAAATAGGGAGTCTTATTGTCCCCATTTTACAGAAGTGAGACCTCAGGGTCAAAGGGCAGGCACGTTTTGCATTTTGATTCGCATTTTCTAGCTGCCCTCCATACGACTGTACCAATTAATTCTCCCTCCAGCAGCGCCAAGGGTCAATTTTCCTTCCACACTTGCCAAAGCTGGATACTATCAATTATTTTAATTGCCAGTTGTGGCCAAACAGGTGAAAAATTATAGCTCATTATAGACATTTGTTCATTTCTTTCATTTTTTTTTTAGTGAGCCTGAATATCTTGCCTCATATTAACCATCTGTACTTCTTTTCAAAATTGATGTTTATGTCCTTTGCCTCTTTATCTGCTGAGGATACTGGCTTTATTTTTGCATATTAGAGATATTCACCTTTCACATTTGTCACAGGTGTTTTCCAGTTTGGGTTTTTTATCCCATTTTTAAGGTGATTTTTGTGGTATAAAAAGTGTTTGTGGGGTTTTTGTGGAGGTTTTGTTTTGTTTTGTTTTGTTTTCGTCAATTGTGTGATGTGACGATCATCAATGATTTTCTTTAGGATTTCCTATTTATAAAATGGGCAGGGAGAAATTAATCTGTTTTAAATGTGACCCACTTGCCTGAGGGGTTCTGGGGTTCCTCAGGGTCCCCTTGGAGAAGTGGCACCTGTGAAGGGGTCTGACCAGTCTCTTTCCTGGGTCGCTGATCCCACTCAGCCAGATAAAATGGGTATTGGTTAAGGGCACTTGTCCCTTTGAGTTGCAAAGTTCATCTGCTTTTGACCTCCCAACCAGGGAGGCTGTTCCCTCATGCCCCCTCTAGGATGGGAACACCCCGCTCTCACAAACTCTGGGGGGCCTCTTGGGTTTTCTCCATCACCTGCGCCCTCCATGCTCTCCTCTGACCTCGTCACTGACAGGTCCTGTCACCAGCCTGCCTGCCACGTCTTGTCCTGTCCCTGCCTCAGCCAGGAGCCCCAGCGCTGCTTCCCTTGACTGTCCCTCTCTCTGCCAGCACCATCCACACAGAGCTCTTGCTGAATATCAGCCTGGATCCGTTTTTGGGTGACAGAGGTGGGCATAGCATGGTGCCACATAGCAAACAACCCCAAACTTGGCACTCCTGTACTTCAAAACACTACACCTGCCATCTTCCCCCCCAATCTCTGGGGTTCCATAGGCCCCGGTCCTCTCTCACACACGACCCCTCTCATTCTCCTTTTCTGGAATCCTTCCTCTAGAACTCCCTCTAGAAAATTTATTTTTGCTGGATTATTGGGCTGAGTGTATCTGGTCCTCATTCCATCCTTTGCCTACTTATGCATGTGTGGAAGCCATGGAACAAGATCCCTGTTTTCAAAGTGTGATCCCGGGCATCCCCAAGACTCTCTCCGGGGTCCCACAGGCTGAGTTATCTTTATAATAATACTGTAGAGGGCTGAGTGGTGGTCCCCCAAAATATAGGCCCATGTGCTCATCCCCAAAAACTGTGAATGGGAACGTATTTGCCGAGAGAGAGGCTTTAGCAGATATAACTAAGGTAAGGGTTTTGAGATGAGGAGATAAGCCCAGATGATGTGATGGGCCCTGAATCCAGTGACAAGTGTCGTCTTCAGAGAAACACAGCCCAGCAGGTATGAGAACAATGAGGCAGAGATTGAAGTGATCCAGCCCATAAGCCTCGGAACACGGCCAGCCACCAGAAGCTGGAGGAGGTCAGGGACAGATTCTTCCCCAGAATCACTGGGAGGAGTGTGACCCTGCTAAGCCCTAGATGTCTGGTTGGTGGCCTCCAGAATTGTGAGGATAAATTTCTGCTGTAAGCCACCAAGTCTGTGGTCGTTTGTTACAGCAGCCACAGAAAACTGATACAAACCTGAGATGGCATTTGCTCACTCACTCTTGTTCTCCCGGGATTTGTGCAGTGGAGTTTTCCAGAGGCTTCATGACATGTGATATTGGAACAAATTGAATCCAGAAGCAGATATGAGACTCCAGCTGCCTTCTATTAAGCCAGACATTGGGAGAGCCGCAAAAACAACAGCGATGCCATTCTCCTTACCAAATCCTTTTTTGTTTTGGAAAGTCTAGTTCTTTTTCATTAAAAAAAAAAGTTATTTATGTTAACCTAAGATGGAACTTTCTAAAAATTAATAAATCTTTTTAAACTTTCTCGGTTTTCATTTCTAATATAGTAAATACGGATAGCTATATGCTACATAAACAAACGTTCTTTGAAATCCTGGATAATTTAAGAGTGCAAACTAGGGGGCGCCTGGGTGGCTCAGTCTGTTAAGTAGCTGACTTTTGATGTTGGTTCAGGTCATGATCTCAGGGTTGTGAGATTGAGCTCTGCCTTGAGCCCTGCACCAGGCTCCTTGCTCAGTGGGGAGCCTGCTTGAGATTCCCTCTCTCCTTCTGCCCCTTCCTCCCTGCTGGCACATGCAAGCTCTCTCTGTCTCTAAAATAAATACATAAAATCTTAAAAAAGAAAGAAAGAAAGAAGGAAAGAAAGAAAGAAAGAGGTCCCGAGATGAAAACACTTGATCACCTAACTAAGTTGTACGCCCCTCACCTTTCCACTCTGACTCTACAATGCTACTCCTGCAAAATGTGCAAAGACAGCCTGTATTTGACTGCAATTGACAGAACACCCAATTCAAAATGACTTAAACAACAAGAAAACTGTGTCATCTCCCAAAACAATGAGTCCAGGGGTTGGATCTCTCAGGTTTGGTCTGTTCACCTATTCCTCTGCATCACCACTACCAAATTCCATGTTTCTGCTTGTTCCTCTCTGTCACCCTCAGAGAGCTGGTCCTTCTCCTCATGGTTACAGAATGGCTGCAGCTGTGCCGAACATCTTCACCTCACACAATAATAGTCAAAGTTGGAAAAAGAAGATATCCTGCTAATCTTAAAAATAAAACTGCTGGGGCACCTGGGTGGCTCAGTGGGTTAAGGCCTCTGCCTTCGGCTCAGGTCATGGTCCCGGGGTCCTGGGCTCGAGCCCCGCATCGGGCTCTCTGCTCAGCAGGGAGCCTGCTTTCCTTCCTCTCTCTCTGCCTACCTCTCTGCCTGCTTGTGATCTCTGTCTGTCAAATGAATAAATAAAATCTTAAAAAAAATAAAATAAAAAAAAAATAAAACTGCTGGTTATCTTACGGGGGCGGGGGGGGGCTTATTTAGGAGTAGCAGAGAATTGCAATTTGGGACAAGGAAGCCAGAGCAAAACCATAAACAAATCCAAAGAACCAAGGAAAGTTTCACTCAAAAGAGAACAAAGTGGGGAGTCAGGAGGGCTATTATAAACAAAAAGTCTATTGGAGTAAACTGGGAGTTCAAAGTCTAGAAGTCTAGTGGCTTTTCATTGGATAAGTTGTGACAGTCTCTCATTGGCTGGGCTGTTGTCAGGGCAAGAGGAAACCTCTTCTCCTCCTCTGGGAGAGTAAAGCAGCAGCTAGAACAGAACTGACCTGCAGGGTCCTTCTGGGTCTATTGGGTCTGTAATTGGCCTGAATGGCAGGGCATGAGAGCTCCCCCTACTGGCCTTCCATTTCCATTTTCTTTTCTTTTTTTTAGATTTATTTATTTATTTATTTATTTGACAGACAGAGATCACAAGTAGGCAGAGAGGCAGGCAGAGAGAGAGAGGAGGAAGCAGGCTCCCCGCTGAGCAGAGAGCCCGATGCGGGGCTTGAGCCCAGGACCCCGGGACCATGACCTGAGCCGAAGGCAGAGGCCTTAACCCACTGAGCCACCCAGGCTCCCCTCCATTTCCATTTTCAAAGAGGTTTCCTTTCTTCATTTTCACCCTTACCTTGAGCCACATTTTAGAAGCCAAAGAGGGCCCCTCCCATGACTTCTCCTGCTTCAGTGACCAGAATTGCAACACAGGCCCACCAGGAGAAAGACATTATTGGGATGGACTTGGTCTGGTCAAGACTGACCTCTTTGGGAAGAAAGCCAGTCTCCCCCACAGACGTGATTGTTTCTGTGGAAATGGGCAGCCGCATCCATACTGGCCAGGCTCTCCCCTTGTCAAATGTTTAGGCCACAGCCCAATATGAAGCCCGCTAAGCCCCACCCCCACTCTGACCTCTCAGAGCAACCTCAGCCTGTGAGCCCCAACCCCATAGTGACTTAGTGCCTCTCCCAGCGCACTCGTTCTCCACGCCCTCAACACGCGACCAGCCCACTGGTCCTGCCCCCTTCCTCCTGGGACAATTTTATATCAGAGTCCTCATGCCTGGCCCTGGTCTTGCTTGGCGGCCACGCTGGCCCATTTTTGATAGGTTGCAATATGCTTTTTGACACTTTGACAGGCTTCGATAACTGTGACATTTTGACAGGTTTTAATAACTTTGAGTGTCAGGAAGATGGCCCTCCCAGGAAACACCCAGAGTGTTTTACAAAGTCATCTGTGCTACTCACATTAACCTTTAAGCTCTGCAAGTTCTCCTTGCCAGCCTATCACACACACACACACACACACACACACACACAAGCCCATGCACACATACACATACATACACAAACACGTGCACACAGATGCACAAACACACGCACAGGCACCCACACACGTGCATACATGCACACACATACATACATACACAAACACACACTGGAGTTAGAAATGACTCAAATTCTGGCATCTCTGCTTTGTAACTTATGTATTATGCATCTTTGGACATGTAACTTATCCACTTTGAGTCTATGCTTTTTTATTTCTAAAAAGAGGGTTATGATACCTATGTTTTAGGATTCATGGGGATTGAATGAGGCAATGTATGTGAAGTCCCTCACTGTCAAGTCTCAGAAATGGGCAGTTGTCACATTGATGTGGGATGTTGGGGTTTGTGAGCAAATGGTCAAGAAAGAATTCTTGAGACGTTTTGGGTGCAAAAAAGTGGTGTTATTGGGGCACCTGTGTAGCTCAGTCAGTTAAACATCTGACTCTTGATTTCAGCTCGGGTCACAGTCTCAAGGTTACAAGATCGAGCCCCGCATTGAGCTCCATGCTGGGTGAAAAAGCTGTTTAAGATTCTCTTCCTCTCTCCCTCTCCCTCTGCCCCTCCCCGCCCACATAAGGCCAGGACCCATGGGTAAAAAGAGCTGCACTGGGGTCATGAGGAGTTGTTGATTACATACTCTCAAGTTGGGAGGGGTAGGGACAGGGTAAGTCCCTAAGAAATTTGGAAGCAAGGGGACACCTGGGTGGCTCAATTGGTCAAACATCTGCCTTTGGCTCACGTAGGGATCTCAGAGTCCTGGGATCAAGCCGCACATCAGGCTTCCTGGTTAGCAGAAGTCTGCTTCTCTCTCTGCCTCCCCAGTACTTGGGCTCATGTGTACGCTGTCTCTCTCAAATAAATAAATAAAATCCTTGGGCGCCTGGGTGGCTCAGTAGGTTAAGCCTCTGCCTTCAGCTCAGGTCATGATCCCAGCGTCCTGGGATTGAGCCCCACAGCAGGCTCTCTGCTCAGCAGGGAGCCTGCTTCCCCCTCTCTCTCTGCCTACTTGTGATCTCTCTCTGTGTGTCAAAAAAATAAATAAATAAAATCTTAAAAAAAAAAAAAGAAAGGAATTTGGAAACAAGATTTCCAGGACCTTGAGGGTCTAGTAGTGTTAGGAAAAGGTCATTTACTACTGTTCAGTAAAACCTTAGTCATGAGACCCTTTCGATGTGTATCAGTGGGCCATCTGCTTGGAGGATGATTGCTGACATATATCTTGGGGGGTAGAGATAAAGGAAGTTTCCAAAGGAATTTTTATATGTTAAAGGAGACTTATAGGATCCTGGAGGTCAGGTTAATGTTAAGCTAAGGTTGCCTTTTGCCCTTAGCAAAGTATTGACATCGAGGCAGTTGAGTTCCTAGAAGAACGTCACTCTGCCTGTCTCAAGGACTTGTCAATGAGCTGTAAGTTGTAAGAAAATTTAATTTTTTCTTTTGCCTTTGTTCCCCCACATCAACATTATCGTTGCAATTCAGCAACTGTGTTTCAAAGCCTATAGAGTCCTCAGCTCCATTTTATCATCGGAGAGTCACAGCACCCTAGGAAGTCAGCAGGGCAAGGGGTATGCCCCACGTCACAGGTGGGGCGACTGAGGGTCCAGGAGGCCCAGTGATTCAGCCACATTGACAGCTCAAAACCTGTTCCGATAGCCAGGCCTTCAGATTCCAAGCCCAGGGCCCCTCCCTGACCTCAATCTGTGTGACCCAGATTGTTCAGCTACCAAAGGCCTGAAAAGTTTTGCAGGAATCGAGTCTGGGCGCTTGGTGTGCTCACATGGCCAAAAGTAGCAAGGGTGGTTACAAATGCCCAGGAGAGGGGAGGAGGGAAGCTTCTTCCAGTTCACAGCCCATAAAGGGTGAGCAGTGTCTAAAAGGACCTAAGTAGGGAGAGACCTTCCAAGAATGCAAACCCAGAATATAGAAATTAAAAAAACAGACACATTAATCTCTTGGAAGGCAAAAGATACCATAAGCAAAGTTAATAGACAAACAATAAATTTGGGAAAATATTTGAGATGCAGGGGACAAAGGGTCACCAGCTCTAACATACAAAGAGTTCTTACAAATTGAAGAGAAAAGGGCAAACAACCCAAAAGAAATTATGGCAAAGGACATGAATAGGCAATTCACAAAAGAATGGCACCAAATGGCCACAGACAAATGAAAAGATGCTCGCACTCATTAGTGGCTGGGGGGGTGGGGGATACAAATTAAGCTGACAAGGAGATATCACAGAGACAAATTTAAAAGAACAATACCACAATCGCTGGCAGGGATCTAGGGGAAAAGTGATGTTCATACGTTGTTACTGAAAATGTAAATTGTTACAGTCTTTTTAGGAAGAGAGCTGGCTCCAAGAATTAAAACTTCCCAAGTTACATTAGAGTGGTGCATTCAGGGGCACCTGGGTGGCTCAGTGGGTTAAGTCTCTGCCTTCGGCCAAGGCCATGATCTCAGGGTCCTGGGATTGAGCCCCACATCAAGCTCTCTTCTAGGCAGGGAGGCTGTTTCCCCCTGCCTCTCTGCCTACTTGTGATTTCTCTCTCTGTCAAATAAATAAATAAAATCTTTAAAAAAAAAATGTTGCATTCAAAAAGCAGTATCTATGTCCTTTGACCCAGCAATCCTTACCCTAAAAATATGATAGAAATGAAGACATATCCTAAGGACAAATGACAAAAAATGTTAATTGAATTATTATTCATAATGGCAAAAAAAAAAAAAAACTCAAAACAAAGCATGGCAGAGACTGGTACACAGGGAAGACCCGGTTTTCCAGCCTCCCTGGCATTTTGGGTGGGACCACGTGGCTGCGTCCTGGCTGACGGACTGAGGGGGAAAGGGTTGCGTGGCCATAAAGCCTGATTCCCTGCTCTGTCTCCCCGCTTCTGCTCCTGACCACTGAGACTCCATGGCTAGCCACGGAAGGAGCCTGATCCCTGAGTCCCTGTTTGGAGAACACCCTCCCGCCCCCAGTCCCACCCCGGGGCTACCAGGACATACTGCCCCGGGACAGAATGAGCAAGAGACTCTGGTGGGGGGCAAGCGCTGCAGTTTCTGGACTTGCATGTGTCAAAGCCTAGCGCCCTTTAACACGCGGGCTGAGTGTCCATCCGTAGGCAGGCAGGGACAGAATGATGGCACAGCACGTCCTAGGCTCAGCCCGAACGAAGGATCAATTTGAGCTAGACCCAGGGAATTCCATGGCATAGTAAAAGAAAAGCGACATGTAGACAGGCCTACATAATACCTCATTTGGGTAATCTAAACAATGATCAAGAAAACCCTCTCCCTGGACAGTGTACTATGCACGTGCGTGCGCATGCTATGTGTACAGATGGCTCTCTGAGAACGGAGAGACGCGTGGAAAGATACTTTTAGGCTCACAAGCATGAGTTGGGGGTGGGGAGTAGGGGAGGCCAGACAATAAAATGGGAAACGCGCATCACCAGT
Organism: Mellivora capensis; assembly: GCA_004024625.1. Lineage (NCBI taxonomy): Eukaryota > Metazoa > Chordata > Mammalia > Carnivora > Mustelidae > Mellivora > Mellivora capensis. Next base: position 162,925 of record PISX010000216.1, on the reverse strand, counting down.
CTACATGAGAACATTTTTGCAGTTATGAATGGCAGATGTAAACATAAAAATGTTTCTGTGTTAGAGAATAAGACCTATCCTCTTCCATGCAAGAGGGAAAATAAGGTGCTCATACATCTGATAGATGCAGGGGCAAAAGGGCTACAAGCACCAGGAGTGGAGTCCTTGCTTCAAATCCACTCACACCCTTCCGTCTGGCAGAGACTGGTCGGAACAGCTTCCCCGTTGAGATGTGGCTGAAAACAAGGAGAGAGGAAGGCAACCGGACTCAAGGAACCTTCCTCGTGCGGGAGCTGGAGCCAGAAGGTGCAGGCTGCCTCCCAGTCTTCTGAGAAAATGGGGAGTCTTGGAGTGAGCAGCTTAAGAGCTCAGCTGGCATGTTGGGGAGAATCTTCTGGAATCGAAAGGGCCTTAGAGGTGCCTAGGGTCAAAGGCCACAAACTGGGAGCCCAGAGCCACCAAAAAATTCAAATTGGTTGCCAGCACTTTTGAATTGGCAGATTTCTCTCTCTCTCTCTCAATCTCTCTCTCTCTCTCACACACACACACTCCAAATTTAATATCTCCAGCTTATAGTGGGAAAAATCAGATTATCTGGCCATACCATGCCCCCATTCCTAAATGGCAACCAGAAACTGGAGCCCCTGGGGACTGGCCCCGCCCTCTCGACAGAGCATGCGCTCCTCAGTTTGCTGCAGTCTCCACCGTTCCCTGTCGCTGTCCCACGTCACTTCTCCCACTCATATGAACCCACCCACCCGAGCTCACATGCATGGGTGGAACCCCCCTCCCCACCTCCATCAGGTGTGACCTCTTCCCCACCCACTCTGACTGAACAAAGTGAAAACCACGTTCTGTGGGTTTGCCACAAGGCAGACGAGTCCAGACTCTGGCTCTCTGACTTTTTTAGCATCTGCGATGCCTGGGCACCGTGTCAATTCAGTGAAGCTGGAAGCGAGTGGTCCCAGAATTTCCAAATGGTTCTGCCTTAGCGTTGACCAAACGGACCTTCTGTGTGAGACGTGGGAGGTGGAAGTCAAGCAGGAGCTGCGTTTCTCGTGCTCGGGAGGCCCGTGCGGGGCTGCTCCTGATCCACGGCCTCACTTCATTGGCGGGGGCCTCACCAGCTTTTCCAGCAACTTGAGACCTCCTCAGCGTCTCCCAGCGTGGGACCAGGTGTTGCACAACTCCATGGTATGGCTCACCAGCTTCACCTAGAGGTCACCCACGGCACCCAGGTTGAAGGCGAGAGACAGATGCTGCCTCCACTTGGTCCTTGCTGGTCTCCACATTCCGTGTTCCTTCCTGGTAGCCTCACGGAGACACTGGGTTCGGCCCCAGACTCAGAGGCAACAGCCTGCATGATGCTTTCAGTCCAACGCCGGGAATAAATCCATTTTCTGTATCACTTGTAAGGTTCTGCTTCCCTGATCAGACCCTGACACATCTGTGTGATCTTCCACAGGTTACTTAACCTCTCTGAGCCTCCCTTCCCTTGTCTTAAAATGTCAGTGATACCACTACAACCTCCGACGATTATAGTGAGGAGAAGATGGGCAAATGCACGCAAAGTACTTTAGCAGAGCCCCTGGCATAGAGCCAATGCCTGGTCAATGCCACGGACTCTAAAACTGCTGTGTTTTTACTTATTTGTTTAATATATTTTATTTATTTATTTGAGACAGAGAATGTGAGAGAAAAAGCAAGAACAAGTAGGGTGGGGGGAGGGGCACAGGGAGGGGGAGAAGCAGGACCCCGAGATCATGACCTGAGTCGAAGGCAGAGGCTTAACCCACTGAGCCACCCAGGAGCCACTGCAATGTTTTTAAATGGGAGCTGTGCATTTGCCTGCCTAATGTTGAGAAGGAAACTGAAGACACCGAGTTTGATCTGTCATCATCTAAATTAGCAATACTTCTTCCTCACTCTGCAATATTTTAAACCCTCCCCAGATGTGAATGTGTTCATACATGCATAGGCATGTATGTGCATACAAAATGGGAAATTTGAAAATCCTAAAATAGTTCTTTCATGTAATCTTAGTAGCCTCTCTTAGATGGGGTCCCAGGAACCACACTGTGAAACAGAAGTCCATGAATGGGGTGCTGTCAGGAATCATCCCAGAACCCCCGCCCAGAGGCTGACAGGGTTGGGGTTGGACAGAGGGAGAAGCGGGGCTGCCAGGCACCTGAACAGAGGCTTCTGCCAACCCCAAGGGGGGCTTTGCCATCCCAAAGACCCTTCAGAGCTGTCCTAGACATAGTAAGGATCTGGCCTTTGTGCTGCGCCTGGACTCTCCACTGTGTGTTTGGACCAGCCCCAGCGAGGGAGCATAAATAGGGGCACGGGTGCTCCCCCATCAAGGGGCGGGAATGAGCCGCCATCCGGCCGGCACTCTGGGCAGCACAGCGTGACATCCACAACACCCTATGTTTTTTAATCTACTTGCCATCCAACAAGACTAGGGGTGACTGTTTGTAAAGTCAGATTCGCTCTCTTGTTTACTCTGTGTCTTGCTGCCTGGCAAGGGGACAACTTGAAAACCCTGTGCCCCAAGTGGGAGATTCTGGGCTGTTGGGGATGGGGCGGGAAAAGGGTGACAGTTCCACTTTGAAATGACATGGCTTTGGTGCTGATCGCTGAGGTCCAGAGTCACCCAGCTGAGGTCCTGTGCCATCAAGGACCATCAGCAGGGTGGGAGACAGAGCCTGACCATCTGAGCCAGGCAGACCGAGACACATGCCACAGCAGAAGGTCAACTGGGTGACCTTGTCCTCTTTAGTGGAGTGCCCCGAGGGCACAGGCTTGGCTTTGCTTATTGCTGGGTCACCTGTGCTTGGCACAAGACTGGCATAGCATAGATCCTCAAAATGCATTTTCGGATGAAAGAATCATCAGATTCAGCACTGAGCTTCATTTAGAAGCCCGTTCCTCTAATTCAAGAAATGTGCAGATGAAAGACATGTCGGCATAACCAGCATTTTATCAGCCAGACATGGAAAGTACCTCTGCTCATTCTGATTGCCCCTTTGCCCACATTTCCCCTCAGTCCAGGAATGTGCTCCTTCTCTTCTTCTAGTAATGCTGAGTTCCCCTTCCTACAGGAAGTCTTCCCTGACTGTACACTCTCTCCCTCTCTCTCTCTTCACCAAAGAGCAACTGATGTTCTTAGAGGTCGGGACAGAACAATGGGAAGGAAAGGTTCAGAATCTCAGCTCCTTTCTTCCCACCTCTGTCTCCACCCTCTGTGTACCCACAACCCCCCAGAAGGTGTTCTCTCCAGATCTGTTAGATTAGTCAAACCAGCCATGGTGAGCTCATTTCTCTGATTTCAGGATGGGCATGTGATACAATTGTGGCCAATGAGGCCTGAGGCAAGAAGAATGGGGTTTCTTGTGAAAAGTCCCCTCACTGATGAGATGTTCAGGAAAAGACAGCCCCTTTCGTGGGCCAGATAGCATCACCTTTGGAAGGGACCCAGGACCTGCGCCTGCCATCTTGTGCAGGTAAGCATGCTGACAGAGAAGTGGATTCTGGGTTTATCAACACAACTCTAGGGACAATGGGGGTAGCCTCCTAGACCGCCTGGCCCACAACTGTAACTTCCTTTAGAGGCCTGCCTTCAGGCTCCTGGAGTCGCATGCTTGTTAAAGGAAGGGAGCCATAGTCCATGCTTAGCGGGGAGCCTGCTCTGTCCTGCTGGACATGGACAAAGAAGCCTGTGGCCCCCCTGTCACTGGCAGTCATCTGGCTTTGAGGGAAGTAGGGTAGAAAGACAGATGAATGATATCATTGAACTGCCAGTTATCGTGGGCGGAGCTCATCCTGGTTCTAGACTTCTAGGTGGGTGAAACGGAAAAGCTCCTGGAATCTTGAAGCCAGCTTGGGGGGGGGGGCGGTTTGTGCTATTCAGCAGAGCATTCCAATTTATCTAAAGGTCATGCTCTTGTGAGTGTGACTGCTACACACACAAACACACACATGCATTCTATGTACGCACACACTCAAGGATGTGCCCAAAACTGCAAGGTCAATTTTCAAAAACCCCACCGCTGTCCCACACACCAGCAAAACTAACTTAGAAATAGAATAGCACAACCACTGTGGAAAACAGTCGGCTCGAGAAATTAAACATAGAGGGGCGTCTGGGTGATTCAGTTGGTTAAACGTCCAACTTTGATTTTGGCTCAGGTCAGGATCTCAGGGTCCTGATATAGAGCCCCATGGCAGGCTCTCCACTCAGCGTGAAGTCTGCTTCTCCCTCTCCCTCTGTTCCTCCCCCCACTCATTCTCTCTCTCTCTCAAATAAATACATAAAATCTTTTAAAAAAGAAAGAAAAAAACTAAGCATAGCATTACCATATGATCCAGTAATTCCACATCTGGGTATATACCCAAAAGAGTTGAAAGCAGGGACTCAAATGGCTATTTGCACACCAACATTTAGAGCAGCGTTCCTCACAACAGCCAAAAGATGGAAATTACCCAAATGCCCATCAGGAGATGAATGGATAAACAAACTGTGGTATATCCATACAATAAAATTATTCAGCCTTAAAAAGAACACCTGCTATAACATGAATCAATCTTTTTTAAAAAAGATTTTTATTTATTCAAGAGAAGAGAGAGAGAGAGCACCAGCGGGGTTAGGGGCAGAAGGAGAGGAAGAAACAGACTCCCCACTGAGCAGAGAGCCCCAGAGAGGGCTCAATTCCAGGCTCCAGGATCATGACCTGAGCTGAAGGCAGCTGCTTAACCAACTGAGCCACCCAGGCTCCCCAACATAAGTCAATCTTGAAGACGTTATGCTAAGTGAAGTAAGTCAGTCACAAAAGGACAAATATTGTCTGATTTCGCTTATATGAGGTACATATAATAGGCAAACTTATAGAGACAGAAAATAGAGTAGTGGCTTCCAGGGGCTGGGGGGAGAGGGGAATGGAGATCATGTTTAGAGAGCACAGAGTTTTGGTTTGGGAAGATGAAAATGTTCTGGAGATGGATGTGGGGATGGTTGTACAGCACTGTGAATGCATGTATCTCGCTGAGCTGTATGCTTTAAAATGGTTATATGATAAAGGTTGTGTTATGTATATTTTACCACAATTTTTTAAAAAAGACTTGAAAACATAAAAGAAAAAAAATACCCTCTTCACAATAACAACAACACACAAGGCACCTTGGAATAAACCCAACCAGAAGTTCACAGGACTCTGTAGAAAACCATAAAACTTTACTGGGGAGATGTAAAAATTGATCAGAATAAGTGGAGATATACCATGTTCATGGAGGAAAAGATGTCCTAAAGAGGACAAATCTTCCCAAATTCATCTATAATATAATGCAGTTCCAACCAAAACCCCCACAGCACTTTTCACTGAACTCACTAAGCTGATTCTAAAATTCCTATGGAGGACAATAATACAAGCATACATTGGAACAAGTCCACAGATTAGAAGTATGGAGCTCAACGAGGTTTTACAAAATGAACATACCTGGGTCACGGTCACCAAGATCCAGATCAAGAAACAGAATAGTGCTCCAGAAACTGCCCTTCTACCTCCTTGCAATCACTACCAGCTTTAAGGATATCCTAGTCTCCTGGCCTCTGTTGTAATCAACAAACTTTGCCTGGTTTTCAACTTCCTATACATAGTATCACTTTGCATGTACCTTTCTGTGTCTGGTTCTTCCATTCAATGTCCCTATTACGTAGTTCATCCCTATTGTTACCTGAGTTGCCGATCTTTGTTCTTCTGACTGGGTACTGTCCCAATGTATGACTATCTCACCTTATATTTATACATTTTACTCTTTACAAGCATCTGCGTAAGTTTCCAGCTTGGAGATATCACAAGAAGTATTCTGGTCCTTGTCTTTTGACCCACATTTACGCACAAACTTACCGGACACATTCCTAAGATTGGAACGAGTGGGTCATCCAGAAAAATATGCAAATGAGCAGAGGATGTTGGTGTGGGGGGTGGGGATGGGGTGGTCTTGACCTACTGGAGATCAAAGTACATTATAAAGCAACAGCAATTAAAAGGCACACAGACTAGCAAATCCTCAATTCTACACACACACACACACACACACACACACACAAGCATACACAGGCATGCATGCAGGACTTCTGTGCACGCCTACATCCATTCCATACCCAGGCTTGCACTCCCACCCCATGTACTCCACGAGTCAGCAAAGACAACTCACGGCCGGACTTCCCAGACCAGATAACTGACTGTCGCGGTCCCTTTCAAGTGGTATCAGAGCACAGGTCTGCAAGTATCCAGGAGAAGGGGAAGAAGAGAGAGAGCCCCCCGCCCCCCCCCCCTTGCCGCCCTGCGCTCCTCCGCCTGCCACCCGCCCACTGGCTTTAAAGGGAGAACAAAGTGAGCGGGATCAGAGGGTGCAAGGTGATGGCAGCGATGCCGAAGCCATTTATCACTGCCAGATGTGTGAAGGGTCAGGCTGCGGGGCCTGCTGGGAGTGCAGCGGGAGACCATGGACCCCAGACATGGCGAGAAATAACCTGTCCAGTTGGTGAGGGACCCCAGAAGGGCCGCCACAAAATGACACGGTGCTTTCTTTTCTGTCCAGGCCAAAAGGGGCTGGGAGCCGGGCCAGAGGCAGCGACAGCTTGAGAAAGGGCCGTCAGTCAAAACTCTAAAAATACCCTCCCACCGCCAGCAAGCTCACCCCTGCACCCACCCGTGGGCTTCCTGCCGCCTGAACGGTCCCTTGGTGACACACAAGGACAAATGTTTGCCCAGGGAGGCCTGGTGTCAGGCAGCACACATGGTCCCATGGTGGCATCTGTCCTCTGCCCCGCCCCCACTCCTCCAGAACCCTCTAGCAGGCACACCCTGGGCCAGAAAGGGAGTCAGGAGGATCCTGGAAGGAAGGCACGCCTCCACCCTGGGCTTCTCCATCCTCTTGGAAAACAGGGACACAAGCTACCTCTCTTTGCAGGTGGCTCCCAACCCTGAAAAGAGCCAAGTTTCCTAGGGGAGCTGGAGACTCCCAGTCAGATGGGGGTGGCACCACAAGCTTCCTGCAAGCCCCTGGCCTGGGACCAGGAACCATCTCTGCTTCTGCTAAATTCCCAGTTTGGTTGGGGAGGGCCCATGCCTGTCCTAGTCTGTTGGGGGAGGCACAGCTGCTGCTCTGGAAGCATGCTGGGCTGATGGAGAAGGCTCGGCTCTTGTCTTGAGGTGCTCCCAGTCCAGTAAGGGAGGTACAGCTCCCCAAGACAGTGTGTTCCCACACAGCGACAACAGCAGACTTTCACCCAAAATCTCCCCAACTGTAATGCATATCCAATTCACCAGGGATCTTTTAAAATACAGATTCCATTCCGCAGGCCTGGGGAGGGGCCTGAGATTCTGAATTTCTAACGAGATTCTGATGATGCCATGGCTGCTGCTGCTGGCGCCTGAGCAGCGCCATGAAAGATGAGACGGATCGAGGGTGTAGACAGCTAACTTCTATTGGCTGCTCTGCTGAGGGAAAGAGCCCTGAGCTGAGGCTGGAGGGGAGGGCTCCTTGGAGGCAACAGGGTAGAATCTGAGGGGAAGAGGGAGAACTCTGGAGCCAACGGGCCTTAGGTTCAAATCTTGCTTCTGGCACTCATTAGCTGTGTGGCTCTGGACAAGTCTCTCCACCTCTCTGAAGTGAGGGGAAACGGCCCCGCCCACCTCGCCGCGTGGTGTGGGTAGAGGAAGCACTGGCACACGCCTGGCTCTCAGTAGGCGCTCCAGAAAGCGCTTTCCGGGATGGGGGTATGGGGGTGGGGCTGGGGGTGGAGTGGGGTGTGGGGCCGCAGGGAGAGCCGTCCCTCCCCGCCGCCCCCATACCCCCTCCCCCCTCCCCCCGCGCTGGCCGGGGGCCCGGCTGAGCGCAGGAAGCCCGCGCGCCCGCCCCGCCCCCACCCCCACCCCGAGGCCGCCTTTGAGCCCAGCGCCGCGCTTTGAAGTCCCAGATGGGCCGGGAGGAAAGAGGATCCCCGCGCCCAGCCCCCCAGCCCGCACCTGGATAAACACGCGCCGCCAGCCCCGCCGCCGGCCCCGGACCGACGGCCTGGCGGCAGGGACGGCCGGGCGGCCGGAGCAGCCCCGCAGCGGCTCACTTCAAAGGGCCCGCGGCCGCCAGCGGGAGGGGCCCTAATCAGGCCCGGCTGCCGCCGCGCGGACGCCCCGCCCCTCCGCCTCGCCCCTCCCGCCGCCCGCCATCTGCTCCGTGTTAGACCGCGCACCGGTGGGGGCGGGGACCCTGGGCCCAGCGGCGCGCCGACCGAGCGGCGGGCGGCAGTCAGCGCCCCGTGCGAGCTCCGTGACATCACCGCTTCGCTCACTCAGGGGTCAACTCAGCAAATGTCTATTGCGTGCCTGGTGCGAGAGGGGCAGAGGAAATTCAGGTCGTTCGTTCATTCATTCATTCTTTCATTCCTTCCTTTATTTAATTATTGAACTCCTACTATGGGGATATAACTCATGCATGAATGCATTCATTTATCCGATAAACAATTTTCGAGTGTCCACTCTGTGCCAAATGCTGTCCCTAGTTTCACCTCCCTGGGCCACTCACAAGCTCTTCCTTATTGGCTCTCTCTCACCTTCAGGATTTAGCACCTGTTCTCTCTGCCTAGAATGCCCTCCTCTGTCTGGAACGAACTCCTGCTCATCCTGCAAGAGCCCAGTTTTTTAGTTTCCTCCCCATTCAATACCACAGGGTGCCTCCCTCCTACTAGAGAACATATGGCCTTGAATGACAGTGATTTATTCCTTTGCAGGATCTGTGTGCCCCCAAGACAGACAGCTCCAAACTAGGCCCTACCAGTAACCAGCTGTGTGGCTCTATAACTTCTCTATGCCTCAGTCTTGTCCTCTAGAATCAAGAAAGGACAAGATCCCCTTCACAGGGTTATGGGAAATAAGACCAGACAAACTCAAGGCCAGGCCTGGGCAACAGCCTGCAAAAAGGTAGGAAGAGTGGCCTGATTCTCTCTACAGCCCTGGGGCTCCAGGAATCAAAACTCAGTTCACACTCCCTCCTCCAGGAAGCCCTCCTGACCTTCCTCCTGAGAACAGACTTCTTCTCCTTCTGCTGAGATCTTGCCTGTCTGACTCAGCCCCTTTCGCTACCGGCATCCAGTTGCTCCTGGCTGCTTGGGGTCTGCCAGGCTAGTACGCTGAACCCTGGGGTCCAGAGAGCAGGGAGGCAGCACTGTGCATCTTTTCTCCCTTTTCAGTGCCTGGCACATTGCTTAGCTTGTTGCACACACACCGGATCCAGTCAATGAGGGTCCCTCTTGGGCTCTTGCTCCCTAGGAGGGAGCTCAGGCTAGTAGATAGGCCACTCAGGTCCTGGGCTAGTGTCCCTGGGAGTGCCAGGAGCTGCCTGAAGTAGGAGCTTCACTCACCACAAGCCTGGGCGAGGTGGGGGATGGGTGATGAGGAATCATAGGCCACCGGCCCATGCTCACCTGTGGGCTGCTAAGTGCCCAGGAGCTAAGGGTAACCAGACCTTTGGCTTTGAGAGCCACTGAAAACTTCTTGGAACCCTGGGGAAGTCCAAAGAGACAGCCGCAGGGATGGAGGCTGGGACGCCTAAGAGGCCAGCAAGCCAAGGCAGCCAAGGTTTCCAGGGAGTCTGAAAGGGACTGGTTACCCAGAGACACTGGCTGGCAGGCAGACAGACAGACAGAAAAAGCACTGACCCCCATGGATTCTCACGGCCCTCTTGGGCTCTCAGGCCCTCTGCTCCCTGCCAGCTCACAGCCTCTGTCCCTGGTGTGGTCTCTGTGTCTCCTTTGGCCTACTGCTCACCTGCAGGGTAGTGGGAAGGAACTTGGAACAGGAGGTAGTCAGAAAGGTCCCAGGCACAGGACCCGCAGGCCATAAAAGTGCTGTGGGCCTTTGCGGGGTGGGGGGAGGGGGCGGGGAAAAGGAGTAATGTTTGTTTTTAAGCCACAGGCTTGTGACAAAACACCTGGGTTCGAGTCCAAATTCAGCCACACTCTAGCTGGAGGAGAAGTGGACCTCCCTGAGAGCATCAGGGAAGGGGTGAGGGCAGCGAGTCCTCAGGCCAAGGCCCCAGGCTCCCGCACAGTTGGATTGTCACGTGGGATTCTGTCAAGGGAAATCCTCCCTTTGGTAGATTGATTCCCAAGCAAGATGGAGCAAAGCTGTACTCTGGGCCTTCTCCTGCCAGGTGGGCTTTCCGTGGGGGACAGCACCCCCGGGGAAGATTCCAGCGGCCTGGGCAGCGTGTTCGGGAGGTCCCTCCCGGAAAGCCTGAAGACTGGCATGGGAATGGGGGAAGCAGTCAGGAAGGGCAGGAAAGCAAGGTGTGCTTCCCAGCACAGCCCAAAGGGGGCAGCTTCAACCTGACCCCACAGGAGACTCTGAAGGGCCAGGCAGGAGAGTTTTCACACAGGCGCACTAGCAGGCGACAAATGCCCAGGCACTCAGACTCTCCCGGGTGTAGACAAAGAGAGCAGCCACCCGGAGGAGTCCTCCAAAAAGGAGCCAGCACAGAAGCAGGGCTGGATGCCCGCAGATGATAGAAAGGGACCCAGGTGACTGTCCGCCAGTCCAAGATCTTCTTCAGTTTTGCCCTTTGAGTACTTTCTGGGAAAAGCGCAGGCATGAAGGGTTCCCTGGATGTTCAGGGCAGGTCCAAAAGGTCGGATGGACCTGGGGCCCAAGGTCAAGGCACTTGATACTGTCGAGCAGGGGGTTTGGGCACATGGGGCCCAAGGGGACCATTCCCAAAGCCCTGGTCTGACCCCGTTCCTGCCCCATTGAAAGACGGCACCCTCTCAGAATCAGGCAAGGCCACCGCTGGAAGGCCCAAGACGGCCTCAACATTCCACACCACCACAGCCAGCTGTGTGTGCTTGGACAAGGCGTGTCACCTCTCTGAGCCTCGACCCCCCTCCCCCACAGTAGAATGGGGTAATTATAATAATTACTGAGCACTTACAGTGAGCCAGACCCTGCACTGAGCCAGTGTTGGACTGCTGGGCTTCCCAGGGCTGACATCTCCATTTTCACAGGCAGTGGGGCCTATCCAACCTTACCAACCAACCCCTAGTCGAACTCCATTCTTCCCACCAAGAAAACTGCTTCTAACAATCTTCACGCTAATACACAAGTTTTTGATGTTGTTATGGTTAACAATAGTTGCAGGTGTGGATTCCTGAGGAGGACCCTTCCTGTATCACTTCACCATCCCTGGCAGAGGCACACGTGCAGATGTACAAGTTGTACACTGCACAACTGTCATGGAGGTACCATGACAACGGTACAAATGGCTCCCCCTGGGACTTTGCAGTGCTCAGCCTACTCCACCTACGCCCCACAGCTCTGAACCCAACAATGTAGTCTCCTGATTCAGGTAGTTCTGATGCCGACCCCCACCTCCAGGATGTAGAGTTACTTTGCGTGCACACATCCATCACATGATCAATAATGAAGCATTTTTGAGGTAGTCACACAGGCAATAAAGCGAGCACTTAGTCCCATGCCTGGCACGCACCAAATTCAGTAAACACTACAGTTCCTGTGGTTTGGCCTCCCGCATTTTTCCACCCGAGCACCAGCATCGGATTGGACTTTCAGAGTCCCAGCTCTGGGGAACTTCTAGAAGACCCCAGCAAGCGAGGGCTCCCCACCCTGGCCCCCAGTTTCCATTGAGAGTGACCCCCAGAAGTCTGTCACTTCCCCGGAGGGGAGATAGGATTGGATCACGATGTCCCGTCTCTTCTCAGGGTTCAAAGCTGCCACCAGCCCCCACGTGGCCAGCTTGATTTGTTTCTTATCTTTAATTTTTTTTTTAATCGAACAGATCCCCTCCGGTTACTTTTGCTCAGCATCTTACAGCATCTTTGGAGCGGGCAACAAAAGCATTCTTTTCGGAGCCCGCGGGGGCCCAGGGCAGAGCCACTTCAAAGGGACAGCAAAGCGACAGGCAGCGATGTCCCTGTCATTGCCCTCCCCTGCGTATCTGCCCCCCATTGTCCTGAGGCCGCCCTGAATAGGCAGGCACAAAGGCCACCGTTCAAAGTGGGCACCACATGCTCCATCAGAAGGCCAGCCTTTGCCTCTGCTCTGTTCCCTTCATCCTTGCACACACACAGGTTTCCACCCAGGGGAGGGGAACTGGCCTTGAAGTGGGCTTTCTTCTCCCCTGTCTCTCTCTCTCTCTCTCTCTCTCACTCTTTTTCTCTCTCTCTCCCTTCCTCTCCACTACCCCCACCCCAATCTCTCCTCCAAAGCCAAAATTTTTGATTACATTCTCAAGCAGCCTCTGACTGGCAACCTTTGCCTCTTTTTCTACAGAACAAGGAGGTTTCGCCCCAGGCTGCAGACCTGCTCGAGGACTGCTGGGGCTTTCTGGCAGGGTGGGAGCCCTGCTGGGACCGTTTTTCCCTTCTTAGGGGACACGAAAAGCAGGGCAGATCCCACTCTGGCACCCCTGGCATCAAGGGTTCTGAGACGCACTCAGCTGAACAGGAATTTAGAAACATATCATCCAACCTCAGTTTTCTAGAACAGGAAACAGAGACCCAGAGATAAGGAGCCACTTATTTATTATGACCCCCCACTTGAAGAAGGAAACGGAGGCTCAGGAAAGTTAAGCAACTTGCCCAGCGTCATACAGCTGGTTAGTGACAGAGTTGGTTGTCCCAGCTCTGCCAGACTCAGTGAGACATTGAGTGGCATTTGTCCTGTGGTCCTGGGTTCTCCTCCCAAGCACATAGTGTGTAGTGTCTCAGGGCTGGGATCAGGTCCTTCGGGAGATGAGGGGAGGGGGATAATCACCTCTCAACTCAAGCCATTAGGTCCGATTGGGGGTGCTTTGTGACATCCTCAACCTTGAGCTCAGAAGGCCCTGGGAAGGTGAGCAAGCAGGGTGGAGCCCACCCTCAGAAGCCTCGGGGATCAGGGGGAATGTAGGAGACACTTGTGTGGAAGCAGCCTGGCCGCCCGACCACTAGGGAGTCCCTAGATTCGGCCAGATCCCGGAACCTGGGTTCAAATCCTGCCTCTGTCGCCAAGCTGTGACCCTGTGCATTCTTCTGCAAGACGGGAGCAATAGAAAAGTGTCCCCCTTGCAGGAATGGGGTCTCGGCCAGCACCCAGCACACAGTAGACACTCAAGAAGCAATGTAGCTATCACTGCTTTTGTAAAAATCAAGAAAACAGGGATAGGGGAATGAGAGATCTATTTAAGTGTCAGCCCTGTGGGGCCAGGAGAGCAGTTGGGGGGGGCCTCCAGATGGAGGGCAGGACTCAGAGACGGGGTGCTGCGTAGCAGAGGGAATGCAGGATGAGAACAAGAGCACAGCTGAGCCACCTGGCCTCTGGCTGGCTTTAGAGACTATTCCAGAAAGAATCCAGCCCCACGGGGGAGAGGGGAGGCCTGGCATGCTGCCAGGGGCGCTGGGCCAGCCTCACTAGTCCTGGATGCTGGGCCAAGCTCAGCCAGCCGGCTCGCATGACCAAGAGACAAGAGACGCCCTCTCTCTAAGGCTCACTTCTCCCACCTGTGAAACGAAAGGAATGAGCTCATTTGGAGCCGGTTGTGCGGGCAGGCTTGCTCCTGTGTCCCAAAGAGGCTAGGGCCAGGGGCAAGCCCGCCCAGAGGACAGGGCTGCGATCCCCCACGCCCAGCTGCCGCCAGCACTGCCCTCTAGCCCCACATGGATCGGACCCCCACTTAAGGCTGCCTTGGAATATGGATGAGGCAACTTTGAGAGACCAAGGTTGAAAAAGTGCCACGGACTTTGTGCAGTCTTGAGTCTTGCATTCAGCGAAGGCCAGATTTGGATGAAAATGAAGTAAGAGCCATTTCCAGCCCTCGAGGAGCTTACAGTCTGGTGGGGCACAAATTCAGAGAGAAACTTAGGGGGAAGTGCAGTGACAGAGGCTGACCCAGGGCTGGGAAGAGCTGGGGCCGGGGTTCAAGCTTGGGGGAGCATCAAGGTATATCGAGCGGACTTCTCTCCTTCTCTCATTTTCTGTCTCTCTCTCCTAATCTCACACACACACACACACACACACACAAGGGGCCTGAAGCAATCTTCGTAACACCCATTGGCCCCAGGACGCACTCACACCCACCGACCTGCCCATGCATGGAACCCACATAATGAGCTTTTCCAGATGCAGAGGTGGAAAAATCCATACTTGGCACAAACCGGGGTCATTTGCCTGGTATTCTGACCAAGTCCTACAGACCCCCCCAAAAAAAAAAAAAATTCAAATGTTAGAACCAGCTGAGGTTGATGGAGCCCGTCCTGGGTGCCCAGCACTGCGGGAGACACTTTCCATTCACCATTCCGCTCTCCTACAAGCCCTGTGAGATGCGGACAGACAGAGCGGCGTAGTTCAGAAGAGGAAGCAGATTAAGATCTTAAGATCGTGGCCCTGGGTCCCAGGGAGCGATGGAGCCTGCGGTCACACCCTTGGGGACTAGTTCACAGACTGGGCTCTCACTGCTGCCCTCTGCCCTCTGGGCTAGGCCAGCTTCCTGCAGGAAGGACAGGTCACCGCTGATTGATTTACTAAGAGGTGTGCAGAAAGCCATCAGCCCTGAGGATGGGCTTCCCTTCGCTTTGGCCCGTGGCCTCTTGACGACAGGGTCAGCTCCTGCTGGGAATCCCACCTCCGTGGGAGGCGCGTGCACACGCTGCCTAATCTCATTCCCCACGACAAATCGGCCTAATGAAATCTTCTCTTTGGGCAAATTAATGCGCAGAGGAAGCAGCGGAGCGTAAACAGAGCTGTAGCTGCGCCTGTGTAGACACCATTGACTTTCAAATCCACTCCTCCAGCCCACGCAGAAACGGAGTCAAAATGTAAATGTCGCATAAGCGACGACTCTGTAATAAATGTTCATTCAACATTTATTCTTTCTCAAATCATCTCTTAAAGCCCTTTCATGCTAATGTCGAGGAGATGTGACATTAGAGAAATTGCTTTGACATGCTAAGGGGCTCCAAGATTAACCAAAAAAGAAAGGACAAGATAAAGCTCGCGGAAGACCTATTTCAGAGGAATTATTCCTGCCTTTGAAAGTGTTCCAAGGTTGCCGCACATTTCAGCTTGTTGGCATCCATGTAAATGAAGTGCTACAGAAGTCCCCAGCTCAATTCCACTTGAATGAAAGCTCCAGCCGCTGGCACGGGGACAGGCAGGGCGGCCAGGCAGCAGGATGACGCTGAAGGAGGCTGGAGGGGGCTTTCTCGTCCTGAAGGCTCTCTTGTCCCCACAGGTGGGGGTGGGGGAATGTCAGGGGTGGCCGGCACCTGATTAAAGCAGCAACATCTGCATCTTTCATCAAACACAGTCTCCTGGCAACCCACAGCCGCTGGCCCCGCCCACCTTTCTTGCCTCTCCTGGGTCCTGTGAACTTGAGCAAGCTGCCCCGACTCAGGGCCTCTCTCTACATGGAGATAACCAGAGAACCCACTTAGAGAGAACCCAGGGATGTGAGTCGCGGAAGTGCTTAGCCAAGTGGCTGGCACTCTAGAAGTGCTCAAGAAATTGTTGGCGATGGATGTCATTCCTGTGACTTAGTCCCTTAACACCCAGCTGAAGTCCAGATGAAGTCAAGTGCAGAGAGTCAAAGCCAAGTCTGCTGCTGCATGGTCCGTCTTGCTGCCCATCTCCCCTGCCCAAGCACCTGCTTCCGGACTGGCCTCACTCTTGTCGAATTTCATCGCACAGTCACGGGGTCTTCCACCCAGCTCCATCAGACAACTGGACTCTGGATGAAGGGCCAGTGCAGTATTCCTGGACACCAACATTTCAGAGCAAGTTGGATGTGCTGTGGGCATCATTCTTCATTGCCGGAGTGTCTTAGAATTTCCTGGAGAGGAAGGGAAAGAGCATTTCCTGAGCTTCTGCGATGGACCAGATTGTATGCCCCAAATTCATAGTCTGAAGTCCTAGCCCTCAGGACCACAGGAAGTAACCCTACTTGGAGATGGGCTCTTTAAAGAGGTAAGTTAAAATGAGGTCATGAGGGTGGGCCCTTATCCAAATGACAGTGTCTTTATAAGAGGGGGAATTTGAACACAGACCCCCGGGTGGGGGGAAGATGGGATGAAGACAGGGAGAAGGGAGACATCCACAAGCCAAGGAGAGAGACCTCAGAAGAAACCAACCCTTAGCAGACCTTCATCTCCGACTTCCAGCCTCTAGAACTAAGAAGAGATTTCTGCCGTTTAAGCCATCCAGCCTGTGGTCCTTTGTGATGGCAGCCCTGGGGAACTAACATATCATCTTCTAACCAGGTTCTAGCCTTCAAGTTGGCAACAGCCCATTGATATTGATACTATTCTCATTTCTAGAGTTAGACAGACTGATGTAATTATCCTTAAATGTCAGTGGCTTGCCACAGTAACACTTGATTTCCTACCCACACGGTAGCCCCATGCAGGCGTCTGTCAGTGGGGTGCCCCTGGGCCCATGGCCACCCTCCTCCCATCTCTGGTGGAAGATTCAAAAAGGCAGCAAAGGATGAAGCCTGGGTGGGTTTATAGCACAAGCCCAGAGGTGGGAGCGTCCCTTCTGCCCTATTTCATTGCTTGGTCCCACAGCTCATCCTGACCCCCAAGACTGCAGGGGAGGTTGGGTGGGGTCTGCTGAGTTCCCAGGGGGAAAAGGCAACCACTGAAAACGACTAGCGGAAGGGTCTGTTACAGAAGAGATTCAGAGCGATGATGTGACCGGTCAGAAGAAACAGAGCAAGTTAGGGCCCAAGTGAGACCCATGAGCTGCTCATTGGCAGCCCCATCATCTTCACCACTGTCCTCCCCACGTCATCAGCAAAAACCATACCCACTTCCTGAGTACCTACTATGTGTCCGAACCTGCTCTGGGCACTGTGACACAGAGCTGCCCAAAACCAAAATGTGCCGTCTCTTTGAGGAAAGAGGTTCTACCAACCAACCCAAGCTGGGAATGAGGACACCTACCGGTCCCACTGGGCTGGGGACAAAGTGAGTGTCGCAGATACTCATGGCTCCCAGAGGCCTCTGGGCCACTAAGGGCTGAGCTGCTGGCTGGAGGAGAAAAGGAAGTGGGGGAATGGAGAGGAGATGTGATGTGTGAGAGCAGAAATGACAGGGGGTAGCTGTGACCAGGGGCTGTGGGGTCAGAGTGAGCCTGGCGAGGTGGCCAGAGCCTAGAAGCTCAGGGCTTGCTTGTGTCGAAGCAGTGGAGAGGTTCAGGGTCAGAGTGTAGTGAAAGCCATTGCTTCCCTGCCCATAACCTCTGGGTCTTTCCCACTGTCAACCTCCACGTTGCTCTGCCCGAGGGTTTTCTCTGATGGCCAAAGTGCCATGTGTCCACTCCAACCATAGGCCAGCCGTGCGGGAAAATCCCCAGTGCCCCAGAGCAGCTCTCGGCCTGTGTCAGAGGGGAAGTGGTATGTGAATACCCCGGCTCCCTCTAGCTCGGGAGCTGGGATAACCCAAATTGTGTGTTCTGCTCTGGCCCCCAGGGCCCCCCAGCAGGGTAAGTCCCAGCCGTCCCCAGTCCTACCTCACTTGCGAGCATGCCTGTCCCTTTGTCACGTGGCTGCCCTCCCCTTCCCTTCTCCTGCTCCTTTGCTGGGGTATCCTGGGATTGTCTTCCAGATAAGCTACTAGCAACCAACTTACACAGTATCACATGATCTGTCATTATTGCGAGAAGGTTGCCAGCAAGCATCCGGAGGTGACACCCTGCTGAACTCATTCCTCATCATAGGAGCCTGGTGTGGCCACAGGTGCTTGGTTGGGGGAGGTGAGCACAGTCCCTATCAGAAGGGTCTGGGGGACCTTCCCAGCCCCCCTGCGTGCACATCTTCTCAGACCCACTCCCAGCTCTCCTAGAGAAGGTCACATGACTTAGCCCTCTGGGTGGCGACCCCTCACTCTCCAGCCCAGCAACCTGCACAACTCTCCCATAACTTCTAGAGACCCAGGGGTCAAATCTGGCCATAGCTCCTTCCTCTCCTCCCACTCTGGACCCCCGTGGAGCATCTATAGGCTTGTCCCACCTCTCTCCCATGAGATTCTCCACTCTGTTGTGAGCCAGCACACAATTCATGTGCAAAGCCCTAGACTTGCCAACAGTCCATCTGGGAGAGACCTTCAGCCCAACCCCTTCATCACCTTAGACCCTTAGTCAGCTCATGCTGGCCCAAACCCGAGACAGCCCCTCTCCGCAGATGAGGCCAGCCCTCCTTTGGGCTTGGGGTGGGAAGAGGTGACGGGGCTCTCCGTGGAGATAGCTTGATATAGACTGGGGGGAGAGCATGGGCAAATACAACTTCAGAGGCTGCCCCCCCTTCCCGATATAGATGTTACAGAGTCAAAAACGCATTAGAACTGTCAAAGGCCTGGGGAACCAGGTAGTAAATTGTGAAACCCAAGCCACAGTTCTATGTTTGATGGTGGGGAAAATTACAAGTGGTTTATCAACAGGGAAAGCCACATTTTTTTATTTAAAAAAAATAAAAAGAAGCTACATGACCAGGAGAGGCTGGCTGGATTCGCTAGTGTCCCTGGGCGCGGGCATATGATGAATACAAAGAGGCTCTCGCTTTTGGGAACATCTGTGAAGAGCTTCTGTGGATTAAACCCCCAACCTATATATGTTTTTTTTAGTTCTGCTACAACTGTTGTCTTCAGTGGGGCTTTCCAGAAGCAGATCCTGAAACCAGGATTTGAAACAGGGAGTGTTCATTTAGGGGATGGTCCTAGAAGACACCTACAGGCGAATGGGGATGGGAGGCACAGAAGCCAGTTAGGGGGTGTCACAGATGACAGCAGGTCATCTGTGGGCAGCGCAGGCTCACTCCTACGTGGACTACATAGAGCACACCTCGGGTGTCCCACCAGCAGGGTGAGAAAGCCGTCGGTTTTGGGTTATAATGTGATTCCAGGGATATCGACTTCCCTGCGCTTCTACTGTACAAGTCCCAGCAGGCAGGGAAGTTTCCAGAGAGAGCCACAGATGGTGCAGTGGGAAGCCATAGGGTCAACCTGAACAGGTATGGTCTGGGGCGGCTTGGAAGGAACACGGACTGCACCTGTTACATCTGTGAGGAGAAGGACAGGGTTCATGCCTCCACAAGTTCACCTAGCTCTATGACTGCTGCCAGGGCCCCCTAAAGCAAAGTCCAAGGGAAATTTTCCCTGCAAGTGGCAGCTTCTTTGTGCTCCCCAGCTCTTCATGAAGTGGAGGGTGGGGCCCTCTCCAGTCTGCTCAACAGGACTGTGCCCAGCCTCATCCTCCTCTGAGTGCTAAAGTGAGCCCTTCTCATTGAAAAGCCAGAAGCCTGTGGCACACTGTAAGCACTTCGGGCTTCCTCTAACAGCACGAGATGGAGACATCGATCCCCCTTCCAAGGTCACTGCAGGGGAGAAGGAGGTCTGGGAAAAAGCTCCTGCCTCTCCTGCCAAACACCCTGGATGATGTCAGATGACTCATCTCGTCCATCCCTCTCTGATGACCGTACCAAGTCAGACTAGAGTGGCAGGAGACTGAACCTCTGGCTTGCTGTGACTTCCCACAGTCAGCTCCCAGAACAGGGGACAATGGGGAGAGGGCAGCTCCTCTTGTGATCTCGAGCAAGGAGGAAGGATCTGCAGGGGATGTATTCTCAGAACCTGAAGACCAACTCACAGCTTTCAGCCTTGGCTCCTGAGAAAAACATAACCGGGCAAGCTGAAGATTCCCTGGGGAATCTGGGGAGGGAGGGACCCCGGGATGGAGGCCAGGTCTGATGGAGGGCCAGGGATGGCCTCTTAGAGCTCTACCACCCTGTTCCTGTGCCATGCATTCCCCAGATCACAAGTGGCTCGAACATCTTCTGATACCTTGACTGCACGCTGGTACCCAGCCAGATACCCACACATAAGTATTTTGCATCTCGCCGTGCTTCGTCAGCCCTGTAAGTCACCTGTCCTGGGAACTGCCTGTCCCTGCCCTTTGCCCACTGTCTATTAGGTTGTTTGCCTTCTTTCTTATATTTGGTAGGTTGTTTGGATGGGGCAGGTAGGACCGTTTTTCAATTACATGCGTACAAATATTTACTCCCCGTTTTATCCACGATGTCTTTTGTCCCCTAGGTGGCCATTTGTTGTGACTCAGTTCAAGTCTGAGCGGTTCCTCAGCTGTCCCGTGGGGCCTGAGCTAGGAGCCCCGTCACTGATCCAGAGGCTCACAAGCCGGTCTCCCGGTTCGTCTGTGTGCTGCTGGGAACCAATGATGAGGCAGCATGGGGAGCTCCGACAAGAGCCAGTCAGAAATGGATCCTTGCTGACAAACACACTGGGGTAATCCTGTAACCCTGAGACATCAGAGCCTCCATACCCCTAAGCAGATGTCCCATGAGATTTGCCCAGACCTGGGACTAAAGAGAGGCTGGGAAGGCCGGGGTGGGGTGGGGTGGGGCACAGAAATCAATCAGTTGCTGAGTCTGCCAAGCCCCCTGCAGCCTCCCCTGGGCTCTGCCTCACGGGGGCCGGTGGGACCATAACCCTCCACTGAGAAGCCTCAGCGTAACTGGGAGAGAGGAGATAGGGCCGTACGGCAATATAGCACATTGGTTGAAGCCTTGGCTTCTGGATCAGACTTACCGCTGTGGTACCTTGGACTAGTTTCCTTGACTTCTCGAAGCCTCAGCCTCCTCATCTGTAAAATGGGATGATAATAGTATTGTTCTAGGATGAAATGAGATCATACTTGTAGCATAATGCCTAGCACACAGGAAAGGTTGTACAAACTTTTTACTATTGCTATGGGAAGTCCCAGAGAGTAACAAGAGGCTGCCCCTTGTAACAAATACTAAATCCGGGAGAGTTCAGCTTGGGGAAGGACTTGAACTGGAGGTGGGTGGAAATGGGACAAAGGAACCTGCAGTGTCTGAGGTAGAAGCGACCCAAGGGATCAGCCCTGGTCCAGGACGCACGGGCTCTGCAGGCAGACCAACGGGGTGTGAATGTTTGTCCACTCATGACCTTGAGGACGGACCCAGTGTCATTCATCCTCAGCCTCCCCCACCCCGGCCATCCCTCCAAGCAATTCCGCTCCGGCCCCAAACATGCGCTCCTGTTCAGCCAAACAAAACCCTAACATTAACAGCATTGTCCACTTTATTTTTTTTTCAATATTTTACTTATTTATCTATTTATTTGAGAGAGAAAGTGCACATGTGAGGGAGAGAGAGCATTCGTGAGACAGAACACGGGGGAGGGGCAGAGGAGAGCGAGAAGCAGACACCACCCCCACCCCAGCAGGGGTCAGCAGGGGTCCCCATTCAGGGCTTGATCTCAGGACCCTGGGATCATGGCCTGAGCTACAGGCAGATGCTCAACTGACTGAGCCCCCCAGGCCCCCCTGCACTGTCCACTTCAGAAGGCATTTTGGGGGCCATCCCTTATTACTCAAGTGGGGTCCTTAGAGGTCTTGCCCCCCCACTCCCAACTGGCTTATCAGAGAATTTCTTCAAGCCCTGTATAGTACACTCCTAACGGTGAGGCTTATAGCAACTATGACTTTGCCAGCGAGCTTCCTTTCCAGAAACCCCCCACCACTCTCTTGCCACTGAAGCCCTATTCAGAATTCTCCAGTCTTTATTTGATTGTAGAAGAAACAAAGACTCAGAGACATTAAGTGACTTGCCTGAGGCCACACAGCAGGTCAGCAGCAGGACCAGGCCTCCCAACTCTTCACCTAGTCCTCCTACCACAGGACCCCATCTGGTCCCCTATGGTACCCAGGTATGACCAACACCCGCCCCTCACCCCCACCCCACCCCCAACCCCGGCCCCACATGGCAGCTTTCGCCCTCCACCGCCCTGGAACCCGCTGCTGCAAGCTCAGATGAGGGAGACCAAGGCTGGTCACCAGATTCTGAGTCCGGGGCCTACATGTCCAACCCCAAACACCTCCACCCACTCCCACCACCATCTCCACTAATACATATTTTATGGGCCTGGTTTCTCTTCCTCACAAACAGTGTCGTTAATCTGCTCCCTGGCTGTGCAGAATAACATCCCTCAAGAACAGACCGCTTTCTGAATATTTTATCATTCCTCATTCCTTCTCCCCAAACTAATATTTATTTACACAGTCTACCTCCTGCAGGACAGCCATATTGTTTTCTCTGAGTGCCCAAGAACTCCGACGCAGAATCGCACATAAGCAAAAAAATATATGCCTTTGCTATTGATGTTGAAAGCAAGAACCAATCACTTATCAAGCTGTGAGGGAAGCCAGGAGGAAGATTTGCATACGGTTAAAAAAAGAAAGAAAGAAAGAGAGTGAGAGAATAAAACAGACCTTCAGACCCTCTCCCCACAGAGGGACCAAATTAGAGGAGACGGACTTTTCTCTTCTCAAACAGGGAACCCCAGAGTGGCCACGCCATCCTTCCAGCATTTGGCAAATCTCAGTGGTGGAAGAGCAAAGAGCTATTTTGTCAGCAAGGTCAAAAGCCTCCTACCTGGTGATCCAAACCGAAGAGATCAGGGTTCTCCCTAAGTTTTTATAGCACGATTTTAATCATCATGGAATCATTGTTCCAAGGAGGATTCGAACCTTTGTGTGGCCCTTTGGTTTCCTCGTGCACTATTCTGTCTTGATCCAAAACCGTGGGGGCGCGGGAGGGAAAGGTGGATACGGGGATCCCCATGGACAAAGGAGGGAAGACGGACCCAGAGAGGGGATGCCCCAGCAGGCAAGTTCATTGAGGGATGGGGGAAGCTATTTAACAGTTTGTTCCAAAGTCCCCTTTAAAGGGGAAAAATTTGTTTAGAAAAACATCTTGCTGGGGCACTTTGTGTGTGGAGGCAAAGCTTTGCTGGGAAGACAACAATAAACTGAACTCGCCCTACATATGGGTTTAGCAGGAATGAAGGGTGAGCCGTAGAAAAATAGGGCCGTGGCAGGAACTCACATAGAAAGCTATCGAGTGAAAAGCTTCTATGGGGACAAGAACTCAGGGGCTTTTCCAAGTAAGGACGACTAATAAGGACTTGAAAGGGTCAGTGTCTATAGTGTCACCTTCCTCCTCCTACTAGCCGAGTCTGCTGTGGTATGGAATGACCGGCGTGAGTAGTGTTTGCAGGGGACATGGGGAAAGAGTTTGGGTCCACTCTGGGGCTGGTCCTGGGGGCAAGAAAGGACACAGTCATGGAGCAGAGGTGAAGTGAGAGGGAAGGTGGGGGGCGGGGAGTCAGAACAGGCAGTGATCATGGAACCGTTGGCACCTAAAACTTGCAGAAATCTCAAGAGAGCTGGGTTTCCCATCCCCCTCCCGCTCCAAGATGTGAGCACAGGATCTGATCCAGGTTCCCTTCCTGTGATGAAGATAGTGCCCTCCACTGACAGGCGGGTGATTGGAAGGTAAATAAGGAAGAGCCTCAGCTCGAGGGAGCTCCCAGTGTGCAACTTAAAAATGGAGAGGCGGGCAAGAGGCCTGGAGATGTCCTCCCCACACGGGGACTCGGCTCAGGATTCAGAGCTGGTAGGAAGGCAAGAATATAGCCTCCAGACTCCCAAAGCAGTGGCTGTGCCCTAGCGCGCCTCTCTCTGGCTCCCCAGTGGAAGAAAAGCAGGCTGGTCTGCCTCAGCCTCTCCCATCCCCGGTCTAGGATCAGTCCTTGCCCTTGAAGCCTTTTTGCATCTCAAGGGCATGAAATAGATCAGGATGCCTGCATTCCAAGCCTCTCGGTGACCCACAAGACTTCTGCCTCTGCCTATCTCCAAGTGACCTCTTCTGACCAGCCGACCCCTCTCGTGTGGTCCTCGTAAGTCTGTGGCTTGAGTCACAGCCGTAGCTGCTCACAAGAGCCCCTGCCCGCTGTCTCTGTCTTCCTCAGACTGGCCATGTTGATCTCCGTCCTGCTTCCTGGGATGTCTCCCCCAGCAAGTGCCACGCACTCTGGCTCCAGAGTCTGTGGGGGTGGGCAGCAGCCACTGACCCACCACCAAATGGGTGAGTGGGAAATCCTACACAGGTGCAGGTTGTCCGAGTTATTACAGAGGACCACAAAAATGTTGGTGCGTACCATCATTATCCTTCATTTTATGAATAAAGAAACAGAGACTAAGAAAGGTTAACCGGTTGCCCAAAGGTCACATAACTGACCCGAGCTAGTATCTCCATCACAACCGCCTGACTACAAATCTCTCATGCTCTCCCATGCACTGAATCATAAACACCCGCTGTGGGCGCTCTCCTGCGAGAGCACCATAAATCTGGCTTGGACTCACTTGACCTGAAGTCTTATCCCTCTCCTAGGGACAGGGTCTCTGTCACCTCCCCAGGGTCAGTACCAGGCAGGAGGGCTCCAGATGGAAGGGCAGATTTGTGTATAAAAGGAAAGGGGGGCAAGGGGGAGCAGGTCCCAGCAGTTTGGTGAGGTCACTGGCTGGATTGGTTTCCTGGGTTTTGCAAGCCCCAGGTCAGTGTGAGGAGGGCGGTGCAGAAGGAGGGGCCGAAGAAGGAAGGGGAAGACGGGATGGAGGAGGAAGAAGCAGCAAGTCCAGTGGGAGAGTGCCTGCTGCCCCCAATACCTCGTGTGCCCCAGGACACCAGCTCCCCCTTCCCACACCCATCTGAGTGATCCCTGGGACGAGGTTGGGGCCCAGGAGGTCTATGATGTTTGGGGGTTTCATGCCTCTTAGATGGACCAAAAGAGAAAATAATTTCATTCCACCCACTTATCTCCTAACCTTATAAACTCAGGATTAGCAGATCAAAGGCGGATTTGGGCACAGCTGAGGGACGGCAGGGGCTTCAGAGAACAGTTTGGACTCCATCCTTCATGATCAAATGAGCTTAAGTCATTGATAAATAAACGGCGTTTTGAATTCCTCTAATTGGGCGTGCGGGTCATGCCTGAGCCAGGCCAGCCCGGCCATCCGGGCAGAGGCAATGAGCTAGAGCGGGCCACGGGGATCCCAGCAGCGGCCTCGAGAAGGAATGCCAGGGAGCACCTTGGACAGGGGCAGGGCTCCCTGTGCTCAAAGGGCATGCACTCTGAAGCCAGAGGGATGGGGTGGACCTACCACCAAGGAGCAGCTCAGTGACCCAGGGTCTGCATTTCCCCAGCGGTGAGGTCACGTTAACAACTAGCCTATACTGAGGCGGGGGCCCTGAGCCCAGGGCACCTGCTCCCAAGCCCAGCAGGAGACCAGCCCTGGGGGCGTCTGCCGCAAGGAGGAGGGCAGAGTCCCACCCAACACAAGGCCCATATTTAAGCCATTTCTTCCCACTTCCTGGCTGAGACACTTCATTACTTTAGGCCTCAGGCTCCTCATCTGTAAAAAGGGTTACCCCAGGGGAAAGCTGTTACCGCACATAGAGCAGCTGGTGAGCGCGGAACAGCTTAGCCAGTGGTTGCTGTGACAGCCTTAAGCCGGTCCTCCATCATATTAACAAGCTTGGCCGGCTCACTATCTGTTGATCCCAGATCCTATCCCCGCCCTTCTCCTGCTCTGCCCCCGTTGTCCAGGAACTACATTTCCCAGACCCCTTTGCCACTAGGCTTCTAGTTTGGTTTGACCAATGGGAGGCATGGCAGAGAGCGAGAGGCGGGAAAAGCCAAGGGATTTCTAGCCCCACCCCCTACCCCCATCTCGGTGTTTCTTGTAGTGTCTCCAACAAAAAGCCTCTGGTGTCTATGGTCCTACTCCCACCAGATAGGCCCCACCTAGATTCTAACCCCCCCGCCCCAGCTCCTGGGCTCTTGGCAAGGCCAACTCATCTGCCCCCAGCCCTGGGGTGGTAGAAGCTTACAGCTGCTTGAAGCTCCTGGCCATCTCACCTTGCTTTGTTGGGCCTCTCAGCTCTGACTGGTCTTATCTAGTCAATGCCTTCTTATCTAGTCAATGCCTCTCTCTCTAAAATAAATCAATACAATCTCCAAAAAAAGAAGAAGAAGAAGAAAGAAGAGGGAGAAAGAAGAAGAGGAAGAAAGAAGAAGGAGGAGAAGGAGAAAGAGGAGTAGGAGGAGAAGAAGGAGGAGAAGGAGAAAGAGGAGGAGAAGAAGAAGGAGAAGGAGAAAGAGGAGGAGGAGAAGAAGGAGGAAGAGAAGAAGTGGAAGAAGAGGAAAAGTAGTGATGGACCAGAAAGCACGAGGCACAGAGTAGGCACTCAGTAAACGTTAGCCACCCTGCCGCTGAAAGCTCAGAAGCAAGGCAGGAGGGGCAGGGAACCTGGCAGAAACCCGATAGAAGAAGATGGTAATGACCTAGGATCCGCCCCCATCTACCCTACAGCGGACACCTGCCTGCTGGGGATGCTACCACGGAGGAGGCTGGGAGTGATGGAAGCCCGGCAGCCCGATGAGGTTTTGCAGTGGCAGAAGAATTTCAAAAGGCTGACAAAGGTTACATCCTCTCTCACAGAGCCTCAGAAACCAGCTCGACCTCCTGCCCTGGGTTCAGCCTTCCTCAGAGCCAGGACCTAGAAGGGGAGCTCCCCGGGGGGAAGTGGCCACACAGATGTCGGAGGTGGCCAGTGGCTTTACTTGACTACACAATGGACAGCCTGGAAGGATGAGGCTCCCACACCCCCAGCAGCTGCCTGACTCGGGGGCCAGTGCTCCCTGGTGCTGGGCACAGACTGTGTTAACATTGCTTTGGGCCACCCAGCAAGGGAAGGGGTCCTTGGGTGAGGGAGCTGGACAGGTGGGACCAGCCTGCTTCTTTCAAGCCCCCTGCTCACTCACATGCTCTGGCTAAAAATAATACCTCCCAGGGGGCCTGCTGCTGCTGGCAGGGCTGGACCATGCATAAAACATCAGCCGGTCAGGTTTCTTCCTCTGAATGGCTCCATTCAGAGCATGCAGGGGTGAAAGGTTTATGGGAGGGATCGCTTAGCTTCCTGAAGGGACTGGAGCAACCCTGGCCTCTGCCTGGGCCCCCAGTCTCCCTGCTCTGTACCTCATACCTTGCCCCCAGCCTGCACAGAGGGTTCCCAAGAAGGGGCTGGCTGGGAGCAGCTTTCTCCTCCCAATTGTCCCCCAAGGCCTTTTCCTGGACCCCCTTAATGAGGGAAGAGAATTGCCCTGGCAGGTGTCAGACAGCCCGGGATTTAAATCCTGCTCTTTCCACATTCCAGCTGTGTCCAAGAATACCCCATGAAGCAGGGGAGGAAATGTGGCTCAGAGAGGTTGAGTGAATTGCACAGAGACACACAGCCAAGCTGTTTGACTCTGAGTCATTTACCGTTGTGCCCTTCAGTCATGGTCCAAGGACAGAGTAGTTCAAGGAATGGACCTTGGAGGGAAGTTTATAGGAGCTCCATGATTTTTGAGAGGGACGGAGTCAGGGCCTTCCCACAAAAACACTCCCCTGTCTCTCCTCTCCCTGCCTCTTTCTCTCTTCCCTTTCCTTTAATTCATTTTGTTTCCTTATATGTTCCCTTTATTCAATCAACAAAAAATTCCTTATTATTTCCTTAATAATAAAAACATATGCTCACAATAAAAACATCAAGGTTCTAGGAAAGTAAGAGTTAAAAGGATAAAAATTTCCCATACTCCCCCTGTTCTGGTTACCTATCACTATATAACAATCCACCCAAATTGACCGGCAGAGAACAACCACATAATCAGGCTCGAAGACACTGAACAGGGCACAGCGGGGATGGCTTGTCTCTGCTCTGTGATGTGTGAAGCCTCAGCTAGGAAGACTCAATCAGCTAGGGGCTAGAACTATCTAGAAGCTTCTTCATTCACATGTCTGTCTTCTGGGCTGGGATGAGTCAGCTGAGACTGTTGACCTCAGTGCCTACTCACGGCTTCATCATGTGGCTTAGGCTTCCCCACAATGTGGGGGCCTCAGAGGAGTTGGACTTCTTACCTAGATGCTCAGGGCTCCAAGACAGAAGGTTCTAGCAAGTGAAGGAAGCTCCATAGCCTTTTTTTTCTTTTTTAAGATTTATTTATTTATTTGAGAGAGAGAGCAGGGGGAGGGCAGAGGGAGAGGGAGACAAGCAGAGTCTCCACTGAGCGGGGAGCCCAACATGGGGCTTGATCCCAGGACCCCAAGATCTTGACCTGAGCCAAAATCAAGAGTCAGATACTCAACCAAATGAGCCACCCAGGTGCCCTGCTCCATGGACTTTTATGATCTGGTCTTAGAAATTACAAAGTAAGGGGCACCTGGCTGACTCAGTTGGTATAGAGCATGCAACTCTTGATTTCAAGGTGGTGAGGTCAAGCCTGGCATTGAGTGCAGAGATTACTTTAAATAAAAAAAGAAGTTACATAGGGTGGGTTCTGCCATATTCTGGTGGCCACAGCAGTCCTAAACCTATCCAGATTCAAGGGAGAGAGTGCCATAAGCTCTAATTCTCAGTGGGAAGAAGGTCAAAGGATCCAAGGCTTTGTTTTAAAATAACCACACTCAGGGCCCATGGGTGGCTCAGTCAGTTAAGCATCTGTCTTGGGTTAAGGTCATGATCCCAGAGTCCTGGGATGGAGCCCCATGTCGGTCTCCCTGCTCAGCAGAGAGTCTCCTTCTCCCTCTCCCTCTTCCCCTTCTGCTGGTCCTTCTCTTTCTCTCTCTCAAATAGATAAATAAAATCATTAAAAATAAAATAAAATCACCACACCCTCACTCCAAGATCCCAAACAATGATGTCATGGCAGATTTATTCCCTTCTGGGTCCTTCGCTTTTTGCAGGTGAGCTAAAACAGTACAAACAATTTTGTGATCTAATTTCTTTTTTAAATTTCACAGTGGATGACAAGTATGTTCTCTTGTCATTGAGAACTCTTTGTAAGCCTCCTATCATCATAGTTTCTCGGGCTCACAAATAAACACATGTTCATAATTGAAATTTTTTTTTGATGATGAGAAGTCAAAGCAAGAAATAAAAATCACCACTCTCTCAGCTACCCCCTGAACAGTTCTTAGTCAGCTTGAGCTGCTACAACAAAACACCACTTAAGAACACGAGGATAACATATAAACAACAGGAACGTATTGCTCACAGCTCTGGAGCCTGGGAAGTCCAAGCTCCAGGAGCCTGCACGGCTGTGATTTGATGAGCGCTTGCTTCCTGGTTCCTGGGATGAATCAGCTGAGACCTCCCTGAGACCTCACACGGTGGAAGGGATACAGGATGTCTCTAGGGTCCCTTTTATGAGGGCACTCATCCCATTCGTGGGGCCTCCACCCTCATGACCCAAGCACCTCCCAAGCCCCTCCCCCAACACCATCACCTCTGGGGGCTAGGATTTCAACATTGAATTTTTTTAGGGATACATTTGGACCACAGCAAGTTTTAATCCCTTTTTTTCCCCCCCCACTTAACATTACAGGATAACCAAGTCCCCACCTTCTTCTCCTACAGCATCCTTTTCAATGGCTCCCTCCCACCCTGTGGTATGTGTATCCAGAGCTGACCAAAGAGATCGCAGTAGCAGAGGCCGAAGCCGCTTCTGATTTAGTGCCGGTGTAAGTGTCAATGACATTGACCTTCTGAGCATGGACCACATGCCGGGCACTGCAACGGGCACAGTCTTCTCAGTAGCCCTGTGATCATTATTCCCAATTTACAGCTAGTAATAATAAGACCCAATACTTACTGAGCACCTGCTGTGGGCATATGGGGATAACTCACGGAAAGCCTCGCAGCGACCTGTGAGTTCAGTGCCCCTACATTCCACTGATGAGGAAGCAGGTACAGAGAGGTGAGTAACTGGCCCCAGGTGCGAGTTGTAATCTGGCCCCAAACCTAGGTCTGTCCGACTCTAAAACCAAGTCTAAGGCCACTGTACCAAGCTACCAAGTACACCAGAACTGGCTTCTGGCAGGGAGAGGCCAGCTGTGAGTGCAGGAGAGAGAGGCTCCGACCCCTGGTCCCTGCATATCCGGGTAGGAACAGCGGCAGGTCCGTCTGTGGGAGACTTCGCATGACCCCACCTGGCACCTGGAGAGTGACCGTCCTAGCCCAGACGACCATCCTGTCTCATCTGGACCACCATGAAGACCCCCTGGCCAGCCTTCTGGCCTCTCCCCGCCCTTTGCCCGAGCCCCAGGTTTCACCTCCCCACCAAGCGGGCTTTGTCAGGATGTCCATCCCATCAAGTCACCACTGACTGCAGCACAGTAATGCTTCCTGTTTCTCTTACATGAGAAGAAAAACCCCTTCCATTTGGCCTCCAAAGCACTCCAGGACCTGGTCCCTGCCCACCTCTCCAGCCCTATCTTCTCATTCCCTGTCACTCTGCATTCCAGCCTCCTAGCCCTTATCTCAGGTCCTTGGGATCATTGGGTTTCCTCCTACCACTAGGCCTCCCGAAGTGCTGTTCCCTCTACCTAGAAAGCTTGCCCCTCCCCTCTACACTCTCATAACTTCCTCATTGTCCAGGTCTCAGCTCAGGCACCCCCAACATCTCTCAGCGTGACTTGCTCTGACTTCCCACTCAGTGGCAACCTTCTGTCATAGACCTAGTGTGAATGTCACTGGTGACCATGCCTCCCAGCCCCCCTGCTGGACGGTAAGCTTCATCAGGGCAGGGACCCCCATTCGCCCACCTCATCGGTGTACACCTGCCAAGGCCTAGCAGGTGCTCCCAGAGATGCGTGAGGGTAGATGTCTGACTTGTAGGTGACAGCCAGAGCCCAGGGGGGCCACACCCCGTTCTCTTTGCTTGCATAACCTGCCGTCATCCTCACAAGTGAAACGGGCGTTACCTTCCCCAGGGCAGCTCAGCAAAGTTGTCGCCCACAAGTGGCCAAGGCGGGGGACGGAATTGGCGGGGTATAGCTTGAAAGCCGCTCTGGGGAGCTGTCATGCTCGGCCGTCATCCCAGCGGAGCCCACCCATCCCCGGGAGGCTGACCTCACCAGTGCCCAGAAACCCCGGCACCACCTGCCTCCAGCCAGCCAGCGACCCGAGGCAGGTGGCCGATGGCTCCGACAACGTGACGGCGGGGCGGGGGCCACCAACCCACCGGGAAAGGCCTCAGCCCACACGTCGGATGGGCCCTTCTTGTTTGCTTTGTATCTGGTTTTTGGTTGGCAGCGCCTGCCAGGGTCTGCCACGGCCACGCTTTTTCTAGCTAATGGTTAAAATTCTTCGAGGTTTTATTCTCTGCTTTGTTTGGCATCACCACAGAGAAGACCTCTGATGCAGCAGGTAACTGGATAGGGTCTTGGTCACAGCAATTTGCTGAACACGAGGTTTTGTGCACAAAAACACATTACGGCACTCAGGGGTGTCACTCAGGAACCCCGCCAGCCGTGGTTGGAATTCTGTGTGTCGGAGAGGTGGGAGCAGCGCCAGGGGGCCCAGAAGGGGAGACTTTCGTGCAGGATGTAGGAGCCCCAAAGCACTTGGCAAGGTGGGCCCCAGGACTCTCCGCAGCATTAACATTCAGTCTCGGCCAATGAGAAGCTAAGCTTGGGGTCAGATGAACCAGGGCTTGGGTCTAGCCTCACTGCCCCGGCTGTGTGACCTTTTGAGAGACACTCAACCTCTCTGAGCCTCCATTTCCTCAAGTGTGAAATGAACACGATCAGAGGACTTACCTCCTAGGGCTTCTGCGAAATACACCCAGGGTAAGAATTTTGACTGTTTGGTCACTGCTGTATCCTCCGGGCCTGGAGCAGCACCTGACGCCTGATAGGGACTTGGTAGCTATGGGCTGTGTAGACCTGAATCACTCGGAGCTCTATTCCCAGCACCCAGCACCATATACAGCAAGTGGTAGGTGCTAAAAAAAAAAAAAAAAAAAAAAAAAATTTGTTGAATTGACTTAATTATTCACAGCTGTCCCCAAATACCAAGCTAAGCACATGGCAGGAGCACTTCAAAGTGTTTTCTTGAATAAGCGAATGTAAAGCATTCAGCCAAAGACACGGGATATAGTGCTTAAATTATGTTGGCCATTATTCTTGGTCCATTCAACAAATTTAAATTGAGGGCTTGTGTGTGGTTTTCTCTGACACCAAGCGGGTGTCCATCAATCCCATTTCATTCGGACTCTAACGACCCGGACTTAGCACCAGACTCAACAGGTTAACGGCTTAGCCCCACAGGACTGCCCTCCCTTCAGATGTCCCCCGGTGACCCACATTTCTGCTCCAGCCACTAAAAGTCAGCGGTTCCCACAACCCCTTCCTTGGGTTCCAGAATGCTTAGAACTCAGGAGAGGGCTTGACTTTGGATCACTGGTTTATTTTATTTTATTTAGGATTTGTTTATTTATTTAGAAAGGGAGAGAGAGCACGAGCAGGAGGGGCAGAGGGAAAGAGAATCTCAAGCGGACTCCACGCCAAGCGCTGGGCCTGGTGCGGGGTTCGATCTCACAACCCTGAGATCGGGACCTGAGCCAAAACCAAGAGTCAGACGCTCAACTGAATGCACCCACCCAGGCACCCCTTGGTCACTGGCTTATTTTAAAGGAGACAACTCAGAAACAGCCAAATGCAAGAGATGTACAGGGCAAGGTGTGGGAGGGGAGGTGGCACGGAACTTCCAGGCACTCCCCGCACCCGCCGGGGCACACCCACACTCCCAGCAGTTCAACGTGTCCCCCAGCCCCAAAGCCCTCTGAATGTCCTAGTTCAAGAGTTTTTACAAACCAACCTACTGCTCTCTCCCCAGAGGACCAGGGTAGGACTGAAAGTTCCCAACTCTAATCACTCTCTGGTCTTTCTGGAGACCAGCCCCCATCCATAACCTCTTAGGGTCCCCACCTGGGTCACCCCATTAGCATAAACTCAGGTGTGGTCAAAAGGGCTCATTAGGAAAAGACACTCCAGTCACTCAGGGAATAACAAGGGTTTTAGGAGCTCTGTGCCTGGAACCCAAAACCAAATACGTTCTTTATTACACCATAGGCCATCTGGGCACTCGGGGAGCAAGCTGGAGGGGACCCCAGCCTCCTACACCTCACAGGCCATCAGATTTGATCCCAGCTCCCACTACCACAAACCTTCTTGTCACTGGCAAGTCTCTGCCAAGTCCCAGCCTGGCGCTGGTGCAGAGGGAGGGACAAGAGAGGGCCATCATCCCTGTCCTCTCTGAGATCACACCCCTTGGTTGGAGAGACAAGACTGGCACAGAGGAGATCATTAGGAGAGGGGAGAAGAAAATCAAAAGGAAGATTGAAGACAGGGATAATGCAGAATCTCTGAGGGCCAAAAGATAATCACGGGTCAACAGAGGGCTGCAGGTCCAACCGAGCTGGACGGTCTCTGGAAAGCCCCATGGAAAGAAAACGTATCCTGTTATGGGGTAGTTGCCCTGGGGTGGTGTCCCACTGATATTTTTGTGCTTCTAATTGGAAAGAAAGAATTGCAAACACTCTGGCCATGACCAACGTGTTCCAGAAACAGTGGGCAAAAAGAAGGGAGTGATGACATACCAAGA
The DNA here is from genome assembly GCA_004024625.1 of Mellivora capensis. Lineage (NCBI taxonomy): Eukaryota > Metazoa > Chordata > Mammalia > Carnivora > Mustelidae > Mellivora > Mellivora capensis. The sequence goes on along the minus strand of PISX010000216.1, from coordinate 129,514 downwards.
AACAGAGAGGAACAGAGGAAGAGAGGGGCGCGGGCTCCTCCTCCACACCTCACCCGATATGCCCCCCTCCTGTTGTGAGCTAGCTGCGTTCTCTGGCAAGCAGGGAGGAGATGAGGTTAGGAACACAGAATCTTTCTTCGGGCCAGGAAGCCCATGAAAACATGCTCAACATCATTAACCTTCAGGGAGATGCAAATCTGAACCACGAGTGACAAGTGAGATACCACATGTCACCCAGGAAGAGGGCCAGAACGCAGAAGACAAACAGTAACACGTGTCAGCGAGCGGGTACAGAAATTGGAACCCTCCTGCATGGCCAGTGAGAACAGAAGATGCTTTGGATGGAAAAGTCTGGTGCGGGGAGGGGGGGCGTTCTCAAAATGTTAAGAGTTACCATACTAGCTAGTAATCTTCCTCTTTGAGAAATAAAACTTGTACCTGCGTGTCATGGTCTTCAAAACTGAAAAAAAAAAAAAGTGGAAGGATACAAATGTCCAGAGACTGGTGAATGGATAGAGAAAAGTGTGGCAGAGGGGCGCCTGGGTGGCTCAGTCATTTTAAGCATCTGCTTTCAGCTCCGGTCATGATCGTAGAGTCCTGGGATCGAGTCCCGCATCGGGCTTTCTGCTCAGCTCAGTGGGGAGCCTGCTTCTCCCTCTGCCTCTGCTGCTCCCCCTGCTTGTGCTCTCTTGCTCTGTCTCTCTCTGTCAAAGGAATAAATAAAATATATTTTTAAAAATAGTATGGCAGAGCCTTGTGATGGAATATTACTCGGCCAGAGAAAGGGATGAAGGACTCATACAGGCTTCAACAAGGATGAACCTCAGAAAGGTTAAGTGAAAGAAGCCATGAAATGCCCAGAATAGGTAAATCTACAGAGACGAAGTACATGCATCCTTTCTGTTCATGAGTGTGGGATTTCTTTGGGGAGCAATGAAAATGTTCTAAAATTAACCATAGTGACCATTGCACAACTCGATGAACATACTATAACCCAGTGAGTCGAATGCTGTAAAGAGACAGCTTGTACGGTCGGCAAGCTGTACTCGAATAGAACTTACCCGAAAAGCTTCGTTAGGAGGACAAGCTGCGGAAGGAAAGGCGGGAGGGGACGCAGGACCCCAGTCCCGCCTCACGAGAGCTCTACCAGCCCCGCAGGAAGCCCCAGAGCAAAGCCCGCCGGGGGTGACCGGGTCCCCCTTGCTCAGAAGCCAGAAGCCAGGCGATGGCTCCCGAGGGAGCTCACAGCTGGGGCCTGTGAGCAAACCCTGCTCCTTGCCCAGAGCCCGATCCCCCCGCCCCGCAGCCCGTCATGAACGGCGTCTGTGACACCATGCCCTTCAAAAAGGAACCCCTCCTGTGGGCACAGCTGTCCCCGTCTGCAGGAGGCAGTCAGCAGAGCCCGTGTTGCGCAGCCAGCTCTGTTCCTGACCCTCTGATAGAGGTGCGGTCCCCGCCTACAGAAACAAGTGGCCCATCAGCCACGGGCGGTGTGGCCCCGCCCATCGTGCGCTCCAGCGCAGGCTCCCACCTGCCCGCCAAGCCACTGGAGCTGCCTACTACGGGAAGGTAGCCCAGGATGCCCCCTTTATGCCCCTCCCGATCCCCCAATGGGGCGGGGCTCTGAGCAGAGGTTGGGGAACCCCTTCTCCTCAGCCTGGTGACACCCCGAGTCCTGCGGGCCTGAAGCCTTAGTTAGCTGAGCACCCAGTCTCATGAAATCCCCCTTGGCGGCCTCATCCGCTTGCACCCCTCGACGTCTAGCTCCCCCCGAAACCCAGAGCTCAAGAGAGCCCAGAGAAGCAGACATTTTGCAGCTCATCTTCCCGTCTTTCCTGGCTCCCTCTTCCTACCAAATACCCCCCACACAGGCCAAACAGAAGTGTGTGTGTGTGTGTGTGTGTGTGTGTGTGTGTGCGCGCGCGCGCGCGTGCGCGCACGCGCACAGCACATATGTACCAATGTACCAGTCAAAAATGTCTTCTTCTTTCCCTGTCGGACTGAGCGGGGACTGGAATCCAGGAACCCGACTCCTAACCCAGGGTCTGTCCCCGGAATGACCAGGTGGGGAGCGCACTGCTCACCCCCTTGCTTATCTGGCTGGCTGCAGAGGGAGCCCCAAGCAGGAAGTCCTGGAGCACAGTCGTGCGCCCCACTGGGAGCCAAGTTCCACTGGGAGCCAGGCCGGAGAGGGACCCAAGAGTGCCACACGCTGCTGAGAAGGTGTGATGGGGTCTGCCTGGGGTCAGGAGATCCGGGTTCCAGGCTCCAGCTTGCCTCAGGGTCCTCCACTCTTGCCAGGCCCCAGGTTTGCCCACCTGAACAATGAGAGAGCTTGACATTCTCTGTAGGCCTTGGCAGCAGAGATGCCTTAGGACGCCAAGCAGACCCACAGCAAGAGGCTGGCAGCGACCGGACCCCAAGGGCAAGCTGGCCCAGGGAACTCCTCAGGCTGGTGGTCGTCTTTCAGCCTAGCAAGACCCCACCACAATTGCATCACTCACCCTCTGAGTCTCCAAGCTCTGGAAACTCCCACCTGCTCAAACCCACAGGGGATAGGACACATTTACGTTCTGGAATACCAACCGACATTACCTTCGAGCTAACAGAGGGCCTCCTTGCCCCTCAACCCTGAGGGGCAGAGCCAGGTGCTGCTAAGGGAACAGGGAAAAGATTCAGTAGGCAGAAGAGGAGACAGGCTTTGGGCTTCTCAGAGGTCCCCAGCCCCCGCCGCCCACTCCCCGCTTCGGCCCTCCAGGCAGACATGGCTTGCTTGCAATCCTCCAGACTGTGGTCATCCGTCCATCCCACGCAGCACCTGAGATGAGACCTCCACTTGTTTTCAGGGGTTGTCTTTTGAAAGCAAGTCGATTCCAAAGTCTTCAGGCAAAAGGTAAATTCCAGAGTGTCAATGATCAACCTTGAAAATTGCCTAGGGACGCTTGGGTGGTTCAGTCAGTGACGCATCCCAACTCTTGATTTCTGCTCAGGTCATGGTCTCAGGGTCGTGAGATCAAGCTCCAAGTTGGGCTCTGCACCAGGTTCGGAGTCTTCTTGAGATTCTCTCTCTCCTTCTGCCCCTCTTCCCCTGCTCCCTCTCACTCTTTCTCTAAAAAAAGAAAGAAAGAGACAGAGAGAAAAAGGATGGGAGGGTGGGAGGGAGAAAAGAAAGAAAGAGAGAAAGAAAAAAGAAAAGAGAGAGAGAGAAAGGAAAGGAAAGGAAAGGAAGAGAAAAGAAAAGGAAGAGAAAAGGAAAGAAAATCTTCTAAATCTCAAAGTACGGGATAGCTAAGACTATTAATGCATCCAGCCCGGACCGGTTTTTCCCTCCAACTTGGCCACAGATCACTGTATCATTGGCTGAGCATCAGATGATCGGCTCGAATGCGGTTGGGAGTCTGGGGTGTATGAAAATGCCTATCTTTAAAAAGCCTTCAGGGCAGTGGGAGAGGCACTGAGCTCCACAAAGGGAACAGCAGACATGAAGCCCCACATCTTCCTGTTCTCCCCCTGGGAGCAGTATCGTCACGGGGGGGCGGGGGGTGGACAAACCCACCTGGTCCAGATGAACTGTTAGCTTTCTCTCCTGTAAACAAGGAACACGGAGCTGAGAGGGAGTGGAGCATTTGCACGAGTTACATGCCACATGATGCAAATGCACTTTATTTGGCATCCCCACAGTGGCTGATGAGCACCTGCTGCTCACTTTTCCGTAAGTCTCCATAACCTTGTGGTACAGACCTGCTAACACTGGGATAGGTGTCTGTCATTCTTGAAGGAGGGCTTCCCAAATCTGATGCCTCTCTGAGGAACGCCTCACCTCTGGGACTCGGTGGCAAGCTGAGCCCACCTTCAACTGCAGAAGCAGCAGCTGGAAATGTCGGGGGCTGGCTTTCTTAGACTCCCTGGCTGTGAAGGGGCAAGCATGTGACTTGAACTCTCTCTCAGGCAACCAGATGTCCCTCTCCAGATGTAAAGATGCAGTGCATCAGAGACTCTCTTGGTTGGGGGGCTGTGACGAGAGTCAGCCAGGGAACGAAGCAGTGCCCCTCCCCGCCCACATCCATAAAGAAAAGACCGAAGATCCAGCAGGACCAGGGGTGATGGACATGAGTGGGCAAGTCACAGCAGAGGGAAGCAAATGGCCAAGCAATGCGTGAAGAGATGCACAGCCACACTGGTGAGCGGGGGAGGGAAAGTGGTGATGAGACGCTCTTTCATACCCATCAGCTTAAGCACAATGTTGAAGTCCAAATGTGGGAAAATGGCCTCTCTTTCAAATTTTGTAAAACGAATGCCAAAATGTAGAAAGTTTGGTGATGTACATACCCGACACCTGGTGGGTCCCCATCTAGGTACGTATGTACCAGATAGAGAGGTCCAGCCCTTTTGTGTAGGATGGAAATGTTGATCCTTTCTGGTCTGGGGGCAATCACTGGGGGAGAAGCTAACTGAGGCAGTCTGAGCCCCCTGCCCACGGCAACACAATCAGGCTACTCCAGAGCTCTCAACTCTGTCTTGTTTATTCTGACAAGATGGGCACATTATCATACTCTGTTCATGCTGAATGAGGTGAAACAGGCAGAGAAGTATTGCTCATGCCTGTGCACGGGACAGAGACCACAGAGATGGTCATTACAGTGTTGTCATAAAGGGGGAAATAGAAACCATACTTCTCCGTAGCGAGTGCTGTGGTGTGCTGCCCAGACCCCCTTCCATAAGGAGACACTCACTGTCCCATTTCCTGGGAGGGTTGGCTGCTAATGGCTCATAGCTGAGTTCTTCTCTGAGAATGGCTTTCAGTCTAAGGGAGCTGCCTTGCCCAAGCTTATATGTCCTCCCTGGGGAAGCCTACCTCCAATGACAGATCTGTGCAGGCGTGTAGACACCCAGCCCCATTGTCTCAGCTCAGCACAAATACATAGGGCTTCCCCAGCTCCAGCCAGCCCTCGGCATACGATACTTTGGGGCTTGTGACGCATCTATACTGCAGCCCACCTTCTCTTCCACCCCAGCCTGCTTCCCACAGCCCCTCACACTTACCAGTCCTGAGAGCACTCCCCATGAGCCATGTGCATGCAAATCTCCCATCTGTTTCTCCGGAAACCTACCTGTAACAGAGGTGGTCCAAGAACAGGCACTCTAAATTGGGATTTTGGAGCTGGATCACCCTACTTGGCCAGATGGCAATGAGTACCCATCACTGGGGACAGTTGGAGTACACACGCACCTGGCATGGGGAAGTGTTAACATTCTCACAGAGGGTGAGCCAGGGTAGGAAACTGGCAGAAGGGAACGTACTGGTTGCTACAACCTCTCAGGCATTTGAGGGAGACTCGATGTCTCTCGCTGAGTGCAATAAATGCACCAGAGAAAGACAGTGAAAGGCTGAAGGGGATTAATCACCGGCTTATGGTGAGGTGTACAGCTCTCAACTCCTGCAGCAAGAGGGCATGAAAAACCCAGGATCGAGCCCAGGATTTACTCATAAACATAACAGCACTCCAAGAAAAGTGAACTCCCCAACTGACTCTGACAAATTTGCTTATGCCAAAATTGGCAGCCCAGTTGGTTAGGAGTGGGACCTTGGTGCTTACGATGGGGTTAGGGTGCTCAAGAATCTTGAAACCCTAGATCTTCCTGAACCCTCTGACCCCACAGACGTGGCCCCTCCTCCCTTTTAAGGATGCTTAAAGATGGTACAGAGGCCCTGATCTTGTAAGGTAGGATTGACCCCTCCCCTCCCCATGGCCACCACCAAAATTCTAGGGTCAAGTCACAGCTGGGCCTGGGTGCTAGGTGTACTGAGGAGGGGAAAGGACTATACCCTGAAGGTGCTACAGGGTCTTGTGCATCACACTGGCGGGAGCCAGGAGAACATCATGGAATTAGGTCCTGAAGTTTCTGAATGGAAGAGGGTGGACTACAAAGTTAGATAAAGGAGAATATATTGATATGAGAGTGCTCTTCCATGATCAGATTGAACATCCAGGCAAGGACCTTGGGAGACGGCACTAATGTCTTACTAGTATGGATCTTATAAGCTTGGAGGAAGTTGTGGATGGTACAAAGTGAAAGAGGCATGCCAGAGCTGTTGCAGCAAATGGTAGAGGAAGGAACACTCATAGACGCTGTCATGTTCGAGTGGATACACCATGTAAAGGTGAAATACCCACCATGTTCCATGTTCTATGTTCCATGCTCCATGGAGAGCCCAGAGGGCACTCCATTTACCAACAAAATAAGGAATAATGTAGTGTGGTGACCCCAGCATCATTAAGATACTCACCGGTGACACATCTATGGAGATCAGGCGGGGGTAGGAGATGTTGTTATAGAAATGACTCCCTGCTCGTAATGGGGATAATAAGGTCTTGAATAGGTGCTTAACCATCGGAAGCAGAATGGTGCAATCATTCTGCTGAATGACTGTAATGAAAAGCAAAACTTCAGGGGCAACCCGGACAGCATGATCCAAAGAAAGTTAAGGAAATTATTAATAGAATAAGACCTTCCCAGGGGGAAGATAGATGAGCAACTAATAGGTTAATGCGCAATAGGCACAACTAAAAGAAATCAAGGATAGATTATCAGAAGGCCAAGAGTAGACATGTTGCAGCCTAATAAAGTCACTGTTCCTCAGCCAATTTCTGGAGCTGAACCAGTTCTCAAAGCCAGCAACTGCTGACTGAAGGAGAAGCCAGGTTGCCACGAGGAAGAGCTCCACCATATCATGGCAGGTATATATGGTCATAATCCCCCCAGTTTTTCTCCAAAGGTATCTACAGTCATTGACATAGACAACCCTATACTTGAGAAAGAAAAGTCTTCTTACATTGCAGTGACTTTCAAATATAGGATCTGAACTGACATTGAAACTCAAGGAACTGAAGTGGTATCATGCGCCGGACCTTTAAAGAAGGACATGTAGGGACCAGGGAATAAGTGATATCCTGGCTTGATTCACATCTGATTCACAGTGGGTTCACTGAGACCCTAGACCCAACCAATGTCATTCTTCCAGCACCAAATGTATGATAGGGAGAGACATACATGGTTGTTGCTACAACCTCCAATGGGCTCCTTGGTCTATAATAAGGACTATCACCATGGTAGAGGCCAAGTGAGAAAGCCCTGATACCACCTTCCCATTCTAGCCAAGGATAGTAAGTTAAAAACAATATCGCATCCCAGGGAAAATGGCAGAGATCTGTGCCACCCTTAAAATTGAAACTATGTATGGTCTCCATCCTATTCCCATTTAATTCACTCATCTGGCTCCTAAATAACAGGTCCTAGAAGGTGACGGTGAGCACTTGTAAACTCAAGCAAGTAGTGGCCTCACTTGCAGCTGCCCAATGGTACACCGTCTTTGCTAAACACAGCCCCAAGTGCATAGTGTGCAGCCTTTGATCTGGCAAATGCATTCTTTTCCATTCCTTTCAGGAAAAGGATCAGAAAGATTTCCCACTTGTGGAAGAAGAGCAATCATACGCATTTTCAGCCTTCCCAGGGCTAAGTTAACTCTCCTGCTGTCTATCATAATACGGTCCAAAGAGACTGGCTGGACATCCCACAGAAAGTCACAATGATCTACTATATCCACTACATCATGCTAATTGGATGAGCAAGCAGTGGCAAGTATCTTGGAGGCTTTTGTAAGATATACGTATGAGAGAAAGGTACAAACCCTATTGTAAATTCAGGATACTGCCATATCAGGGACGTTTTTGAGTCCAATGGTCTGGGATATCCCCTCCAAATTAAAAAAAAAAAAAAGCAAATTATTCCAACCTGTACCTCTTACCACAAAGGATAATGTCTGATAGGACTTTTTAGGTTCTGGAGGCAGCATATGCCATACTTAGAAATATTCCTCCAATCCACATACCACATGATATGTAAGGCTGCCATCTCAAGTGGGACTTAGAGTAGGAAAATGCTCTGCAGCAGATCCAGACTATCGTGTAAGCAACTCAGCTACTTGGGTCCTATGACCCAGCAGACCCTATGGTGTAAGAGGGATTTGTGATGGGAAAAAAGATGCCATGTAGAGTTCATGGCAAGCTGCAACAGAAGAGCAAAAATGTACCATTGCAACAGAAAAGTGTATACCTTTTATAAAATACATACCTTTTTTTTAAACAAAAATATACACCTTTTGGGGTGCCTGGGTGGCTCAGTGGGTTAAGCCTCTGCCTTCGGCTCAGGTCACAATCTCAGAGTCCTGGGATTGAGCCCCACATCGGGCTCTCTGCACAGCAGGGAGCCTGCTTCCTCCTCTCTCTCTCTGCCTGCCTCTCTGCCTACTTGTGATCTCTGTCAAATAAATAAATAAAAATCTTTTTTAAAAAAATACACCTTTTATAAAATAGCCCCAAAGTGCTACTGAGCTTGGTGAGAGACAAACCATCTGACCTTGAACTTCAAATTACTACACAGCTGAGTTCCATCAGACCTTCTAAGTCAACATGTTGCCTGGGCCCAACAGCAGTTGACCATACAATGGAAGGAGGATATCTCAGATCAGGAAAAGCAAGTCCTGAAGGTATAAGGAAGCTGCATGATTGGGGAGCCCACACTGCCATGTCATCCACCACTGGTTCCTCTCTTTCAGCTCACACCAATGGCCTCTGGGTTGGGGGAAAACTTTTGACCAGCTGATAGAGAAGGAAAAAGCCGAAGTTTGATTCACAGACAGGTCATTTCTAAATGTGGTCCAAGCCAAAGATGATCTGTTGTTATTCTACCACCTTGAAGGTGGGGAGTAAAAGTCTTCCCAAAGGCAGAGCTTTTTTTTTTTTTTAAGATTTTATTTATTTGTCAGAGAGAGTGAGCACAGGCAGACAGAGTGGCAGGCAGAGGCAGAGGGAGAAGCAGGCTCCCTGCCGAGCAAGGAGCCCAATGTGGGACTCGATCCCAGGACGCTGGGATCATGACGTGAGCCGAAGGCAGCCACTTAACCAACTGAGCCACCCAGGCGTCCCACCAAAGGCAGAGCTTTGACAGGGAGACATGCCTGGTCATTCCATTGGTGCTGGACAAGAAGTAGCCCAAGGTTAAACTCTACCTGGGTCCCTAGGCAGTGGCAAGTGGCTGGGCTGTTTGGTCAGAGGCCTGGAAGGAGAAAAAGCAGAAGATTGGTGTCAAGGAGGTCTAGGGAAGAGGAACATGATAGACATGTGAGAGTGTGAACTATAAAGATCCATGTGGCTTGGGGCTCCTGGGTGGCTCAGTGGTTGAAGCCTCTGCCTTCGGCTCAGGTCGTGATCCCAGGGTTCTGGGATCGAGCCCCGTGTCGGGCTTTCTGCTCCTCAGGGAGCCTGCTTCCTCCTCTTTTTCTGCCTGCCTCTCTGCCTACTTGTGCTCTCTGTCTGTCAAATGAATAAGTAAAATCTTTTAAAAAAGAAGAAAAAAAAAGATCCATGTGGCTTGTGTTAAGTCCCATCAGAGAGTAATCACCATGGAGGAGGCACTAAACGACCAAGAAGACAGAACAGCTTGGTCAGCCAATGTTAACCAGTCCCTGTAGTTGGCCACCTCAATGCTGGTCAGATGGGCCCATGAATGAAGTAGCTATAGGGGCAGGAACAGAGGCTACTTATGAGCCAAAATCATGAGCTGCCATTCACCAAAGCGGATCTAGCTATTGCCGCAGCAAATGTCCATTCAGCCAACAACAGAGATCCACACTGAGCCCTCAATATGACCCTATTGCTTAAAGAGAACAACCAGTCACTTGGTGACAAGTTGCCTACACTGGACCCCCACCTCCTGAAAGAGACAGCAAATCTTCTGGGCTGAAATCAACACATATTCTGCGTATGGGTTTGCCTTTCCTGCTTGCAGGGTCCAGTCAACACCACTGTCCTGGGATCTGCAGAGTGGTCTGATCTACTATATGGAATCTGGGTTGACAGCAGTTAACACACTTAGATCAAGAAACCCACTTAACAGCAGATCAAGAAACCCACTTAACAGTAAAGGAGGTACAGTGGTGGGCAAATGACCACAGGATCCCTATCACAAACCATACCACTCAGAAGCCACTGGCCTGAAAGGTGTAGCCAACATGCAGGCTTGGAGAGGAAGGTACATCCTTCAGAATGGAAATAAACTCCAAAGCGATGATCACTGTGCATGGCATTTTCAATAAAGTAGATGAGTCCAGGAACCCCAGAAAGAAGTAGGAGCTGCCCAATTACCACCATTTACCATAACTGGGGAATTTGAGTTTCTCATGTCCTCAACTTTAGACCTTGTGGACATAGAAGTTCTGATTTCCAGAGGGGGCATGCTCCCTCTGGGGACACAGGGGACCAGGGGACACAGTAAAGATCCCATTGAACTTAAAATTATAGCCATCACCAGGTTACTTTGGTTTCCTCATGCCAAGAAGCCAACAGGCAAGGAGATAAAGTCACTGTATTGGCAAGTATAATTTCACTATTAGCAGAAGAATGTAGGGTTGCCATTATGTAATGAGAGCAGAGAAAGATACATTAGGAAACCAGGTAATCAACAGAGTGTCCCTTAATATTTCCCAATTCGGATAGTAGATGGACACAGACAGTAATTATGGCCTGGGAAGAATAGGATGACCAAGGGTACAGACCCTCAATGATGAGAGACAGGGTCACGCCAGCGGGAAAGCCACCCAGACCAGCAGAGGTGCTAACAGAGGATGAGACGAACATAGAATGGCTATGAAATGAGCACAAATGGACAGTAAAAATGGGAGAGGATGCGATCCTGGTATAGCCTCTATATCAGCCATGGTGGCAGGGACTACAGTTTGTCCCACTAACTTCCCTTTTATCATTATCATGGGACACCAGCCAGAATCCGGGAGCAGGTCCTCCAGGATTTTGCGGTGAATTTACTGCATGAAGCAGGTGTGTCTAAGCCCACAAGAGCCGGACTATACTGGATGCTGGAGTGAGCTGCCCCGATTCCCCTGAGGACAGAGGCCCCCCCTCTCCCCAGCTGCCAGAAGGTCCCCACATGAGTCTTCTCTGAGACTCGGCTTTCAACAAATGGAGCTGTCTTACCCAATGTTATGGTTCTTTCCTGGAGGCAACCTTCATCCAGTGACTGGACAACAAGGAGACACAAATGCCTGGAAACTTGTCTTGAAGGAGGACAACTCTGAAAGCCTCACCCCATTCCAGCGCTTCCTGTGGGGATCAGCTCAGGGCTCCATGCCAACCATATCACAGCTCCCACCTCTCTCTTTCCTCAGTTCTGCTTCCCTCACTCTCTTACACGTGGTCTTCCTGAAAACACTTCCCAGCACACTTGCTACTCACAGATCTCTGTCTCCAAGTCTGCTCCCTGCAAAACCAAGCCAAAAGGATTTCATGAGGAAAATTTATGCTCTCTGATTTATTCATAAATGAAATTCCATACAGCTTTTAAAAGGAATGAACTAGAATAAGGTAGAGCAACAACGATGCTTCAAATAGGACCTTGTGTGGAAAATAAATATGAACTGAAGGATAGGAACATGTAAAAAAAATGTTATTCATAAGAAACAATATATATGCTATTCATGGCTGGACAAAACTGCCGTAAAGATAGTAAAATGCAAATTTGGCTCCCCAAATTTATCAGAGTGGCAGCTTGTGTGGAAGAGAGGAAGAAAACGAATGGAAAGGCTTCAGAAAGGACTAATGTTTTAACTGATATATTTTATCTTTTAGTTGTTGTTTTTTTTAATTTGAAGCAGAGATGACAAAATTTTGTCATATGTTAGTACTGGGTGGTGAGCATACATGTTGCATGATCTACAATAGCTTTCTGTATTAAACTTTTGCCAAGCTTTAAAAAAATGCAAACAGGGGTACCTGGGTGGCTCAGTTGGTTAAGCGTCCAACTCTTGGTTTCAGCTCAGATCATGATCTCATGGTTGTGAGATCAAGCTCTGCATCAGGCTCTGCACTCAGCAGGGAGTCTGCTTGAGATTCTCCCTCTCCCTCCATCCTCACTCGCAAATAAATAAATAAATATTTTTTAAAACGTGATACGGTATGATCAGCATTCTGAAAAGCATGAAGGTGTGCCATGTTCACTGAGGGATCAGGAGAGAAGGAATCCTTCCGGTGGAATCCTAGGGACAGCATCCTAGACCCAGGAGCATCCAAGCCTAGCAGATGTTTCACGACCGAGCAGCAGGGCCATCTGGTGTGGACAAGGAGATCAGGCAGAGCCTTACACACACACACACACACACACACACACACACACCTTGGTTCTTTCTAGGAGTTGTCACCCTGATCTGGGGGACTTTGCAGACACACTGGAGACTCTACAGAGAAGAATAACTTCTAAATTGTACAAAATGTGACCGAAGTGTCCATTTTTCTGGATCCAATGTCCTCTAATAAAAACATCAAATAACTTATGCTATCAACATAATGAACCACTTTGGGCCATGACCCTGGAATCAGGACAATCTGGGCTCCACCATCAACTACCCGACTGGTCCTGAGCAAGACAGTGACCTTCCCGAGCCTCTGTTCCCTCCTCCGTAAACTATAGATGACAACAGGCCTTCCTGTGGATGGGAAGAAATGGCGAGGCAGCCCGTGCAGCCTCGCCAGTGCCCGGCCCAGAGCAAGATTTCCATACCCATCAGTCACCAATTCTCCAAGGAGGACTCTCCCAGAGCCTCCTGCCAGGGAAAGTCACTCTGCCTTGGGAATTAGCATGGAAAGGAGCCCTTCCTAGACAGTCCCCAAATTCCTCACTCCTCAAACGGGAGGGGATAAAAGAGTTCCTTAATTGGTACCACAAAGACTTTTCCACGGAGAAAGAAATAGAACTTCTAAATTAAAGGCAGATTTCTCTGCAGGAGGGGCAGCTGGCCCGGAGCCGGAGCCCAGATGCTGAGCCATTTTCCAGGAGGGAGGCCAGGGTGGAGGGAGGAGTGTCTGGGAGGACATGCACCCCCACCCAAACCTGCCTGAGTGCTCCTTGTGTTTGTTATCTGATGGGCACCTTACAGGTGTGTGATGCTGCCAGGGTCGTCTGGCCATATCTCCAGCTGTAGCTTAGCCCGACTGGCTCCTGCTGATGGGGTTCAGGGAACCAGATAGGCTGTGGGAAAATCCAATCCAGCAGGCAGGCAGAGCTCTGCATCAGAGAGCTATAACCCCCAGCAAAGCCCAAGCTCGCTGGGACAGTGGGTGGAAGAGGGGCATCAGCCCATCAAGTTGGGTTCCCTGTGGGAGGAGGTACCAGTCAGAGTCCCATTAAGAGGGCTCCTGGTGCATGGCTGGGCCTCCTGAATGGCCTCTGGTCTGAGAAATGACTGGAGAACCAAAGCCAGGTGCAGATTTCAGGAAGTTCAGGAGCCCCGTGTTTGGGCTAGATGAACATTCAATCATGCACTTACCATGCATTCATACATTCATTTGTCCAGAACCCTTTGGGAGCTCCACTGCATGCCCCAGGGCCTAGGACTCAGCAGTGACACCGTCTGGCCTCCTGGCATTTTCAGTGAAGCGAGGCTTGAAGCCTGACTTGTGTGCAGGCTGCCATAGGACGGGGTCTCCCAACCCCTCCCATCTCAGGCCACCTCTGTCCCAAGTCCCCGTAAGGGTGTATGCGAGATGGGGACCTCCATGGGGACCTCGCTGATTTCATAATTTTTTTTTAAGATTTTTATTTATCTCTTTGAAAGACAGAGATCCCAAGTAGTCAGAGAGGCAGGCAGAGAGAGAGGGGGAAGCAGGCTCCTCACTGAGCAGAGAGCCCGATGTGGGGCTCGATCCCAGGACTGGGATCATGACCTGAGCCAAAGGCAGAGGCCTTAACCACTGAGCCACCCAGGCGCCCCACCTCGCTGATTTCAGACCAAACCTTAGCTTTGCAGAGTGCAAGTGCTGGGTCCAAAGTCCACCCTTGGCCCCTATGTTATCACGGATTGAGGTAATGATCATCAGTTGACATGTTAAAACCAATAGGTGAATTGTCAATGCATAACTGGACATTTCAGAATGTACAAAATGAGAACCTACAGACTTCCTTCAGGCCCAGGAACAAAAAAGAATGGAACCAGAGGGTGAGGCTGTCCCCACCCGGGCCGCAGAGTCAGTCTTGCATGAGAAATAGTGGGAAAAAAAAAAGAAAGAAAGAAAACAGTGGGATGACCAGCAATCTTGTGCCTGCCCAGTGATACCATTTGAAGCTCTCAGCTATCCCATGGGCCTGCTCCAACCAGAAGATGTTTAGGGGGTCCATCAAAGTGCAGACTGGACTTCTAGTTCATAGGATGGAAAAGGAATTAAGGAACAAGTCGAATGGTGACAAAAGGAAGAGCCCTACGAATCAACCACCAGATGAGTGAGCCACCCCCATCAGCCAGCCATGACAAAGGCCACTGTGCAAGATGGAAGGCAAGCCGAGGAACAGGTGCCTCCAGATCCTGCAAGGTCCTGGATGATCTTCTGCTTGTATGGTCTTCTGCTGCAACACATCACTAAGACAATGGATTTCCTCACTAAATATGGACCAGGTATCAGGTGATACTTAGAAATAATGATTTACTTCATTAAGTGGGATAATGTTATTTTAGCTCAATATAAAATGCCCTCATCTTTTAAAGATGCACACTTGAGTAACAAAAAAAACTCCAGAATGTTCCTAGTTTCCTGTGGTAGACACAATTCCAAGATGGCCTCCAAGAGTCTCATTGCCCCCGTATAGGTGCCCTGGGGGTGAATACGATGGGATATCACTCCTGTGATTAGGTTACCTGATATGGCAAGGGTGAGAGTGTTTTTCAGGTGTCCCTCCCTATTCGGCTGACTTTAAATTAATCAAAGGGGAGATTATCCTAGAGATTAACCTAGATTGACTAATCAGGTGAGCCCTTTAAAGGAAGGCCAAGAGGCTGGAGATGAAAGACGTCAGAGAGATCTGAAGCAGCAGTAGGCATATCCCTGTTGCCCTTGAAGAAGCAAACTGCCATATTGTGGACACGGCCACATGGCAGGGAATAGAAGGTGCGCTCTGGGAGCTGAGGACTTCAGTCCTACAACCACCAACAATTCTATAAACTCAGTAGAGGACCCCCAGGTTCATAGGAGACCCAGCCCTGGCGGACACCTTGCTTTCAGCCTGGTGAGACCCCGAAGAGAGGGGCCCCCCAGCCCGTGCCTGGATACCTAATGCACAGAAACTGTGAGAAAATAGATCTGCGTCATTTTAAGCCATTCAATTTACGGCAACTTACGATGCTTCTGTGGTCATGGTAGCCAAAAGCCAGAAACTGGCCAAATATCTCTGAACTTGAGAATGAACAAACAGATTGTGCTACACTCACCCAGTTGGAATCATACTCAGCATTAGAAAAGAATGAGCCACAGGTCCATATCCTAGCATGGATATGGATGATTTTCAAAACCTTTTTGGTGAGCAAAAGAAGCCAAATACTAAAAAACTGTTAAGTCTGTGTTTATATTCCATGATGCCGTTTACATGATATTTAGGAGCAGGAAAAAACTAAATCCATGATGATAGAAATCAGAACTGTGGTTGCCTATGTGCGGGTTGGAGGAGAATTCACTGGAAAGGAACGCAAAGAACTTTCTGGGGCGATGAGAACATTTTACATCTTCACCTTCGTTAGGGTATGGATTACATGAATTTTGCTCGTTGGTGAAAACCCATCCAAGTGTGTACTTAAAATCTATACCTTTCATCATATGTAAATTATTCCCCAACTTACAAATAATGCGAATTCTACCCCCAGGTGTTTAGAGACTGGCAGACAGCTCTTCCCAGACCTGGAAGCAAGAGAGCAACGGGCGGCAGGGATGATTTTCAAGACGCTCACACTCACATGTTTGTACATGTGCATGCACACATGTGTGCCCGCACACGTGCACACACACGCGCACACACACAGATGGCGGCATTCCAGGCCAACTAAGGCTCCCCTTTGGCCTCTGCCTCGTTTAATGTGGAGAAGGCAACTGCCTCCCGGCTCCCGGGTCACCGCCCTGCGTGTCCGCCTGTCAAGATAAGAAGTCGGAGGCAGATGCTGCTAATTACCTGGTCTTTCAAGTGCTCCCACGGCCCCACATCTGGCTTCCTCTCCAACATCCAGCTTGAGCCAATAAAAGCCAAATGAAATCACAAAGGGCCCGACTGCACATGAGGCAGTGCAGGGGCAGGACGAGGACATGGCCAGGAGCGAGGGGCAGGAGAGACATCTCGCTGACCGTGCTGGCAGGACAAAGAGGTGAGAAGGCCACCCCTTCCTTGCAGCGAACAGCTTCTGCTCTGGCTGAGCCCCCAGAGCGGATCCTGGAAGAATACTGGTGGCCCGGATTTATTTTTCTGAGCACTCAGGAGGGGGGCCCTGCCTTCCGTGCCAGCCAGAGCCAGAGGCACCTTGGGGTTTCATGCTAGGCCTGCAGGTGTGAGCCCCAGCCTCTACTGGGCCCCAGCTTGTGCCTCCAGCAGGTTTATGGGAGAGCAGGAATCTATGCCAAATATTGCCAGGAACCACCCGGGACAAGGTAGAATGGAAAATCACCTAGAGTTGGAGAGACTTCTGGAAAGTGCTCACCCTACCACCCTGCCCCTTTGTCTGAAATCCCACCATGGAAGAGAGGCTTTTCTCTGAATTGTAAACATGCTGTGGTCTCCCTCTCTTAACACGCAGGTTACCCCTTAAGTCTCGTCTCTTGGGGACTAATATTCTTAAGTCTCAAGAGAGAGGGGCTGCAGGCAGAGAAGAAAGATGAGTGACCTCTCCGAATGATGGACCTCAGTCTCCCCATCTGTGCAACAAGGACATGCAGTTGGATGACGTCCCAGGTTAAAGAGGAAAGGTGAGTCTGCCCTGCCCCCAGCTCCCATGGCTCTCTCCTTTATTTGCCTGACCCTGGCAGGGATCTGAGTTGGCATGCACGTCCTGGATGGTCCTAGCTGTCAGCCCCTCGCGGCACAGCAGACAGGTGACCCCGGGGTCCCATGCTCCTCACGGGACTCCGAACGCCATTCGGCTCCCTCTTTGGAAAGCCAAAATAGAACTGGGCAGCACAGGATGCTGAGAGCCCCTTTGAAGGCTGTGCCGTGGGATTATTTTGCTAAACATGAAAACCCAAAAGCAGCAGGGCCGCTGATGTGTTTTCGCAAATTCCAGCAAATTAAAAAAATGTGTGTGCAGAATTCAGTGGGGGGGGCCAGAGCCTGGCTTTCATGAAAGAATAAATTGTTGGCCAAGACAAAACAGCAGATTAACTTCTACGGAATCTGTTTCTCTCCAGGGTGGGGCTCCCACCAGCCGGCTCCTCGCGCCCGTGACGAGAGATCCCGCTTCCACCTTTATCTGCAGCCGGTCGAGCCATCGAGGCCAGCGCAAGCCTGTAGTAGGACTTAAAATGGCTTGGCAGCAAATGTCAGAGCTGTTTGATCTGCTTTTAGAAAATCACCTTTCGAGGCCCTCGAAGATACTTGACACTTTGCAAAGAGATTAAAAACTTTTCAGCTGACTTGGAAAAAGAGAACAAGTGGGTTTGATTCACTGGGAAGCAGGAGGGGCCCCCCGGCCGTGCCCAGGGCCAGGGAGTCTGAAGCCTGTGGCCTCGCTTTAAAGCAAAGAGCCAGCTCCCAGCATGGCTGCGGCTGCACGCTCCTTTTGCCCTTGGCATCTGGGATGGTCCCGGGGAGTTTTCCTTTCTGGGCTCTCAGGGAGAGGAGGTGGCTTGAGGCAGGGTTAACGCGCAAAATAACGACTGGTAAATTACAAGCATCAGCATTCAGGCAGCTGAAAAGAGCTGCCCCACCAACTCAGCCCAGCAGCGGGTCTGGAGGCCCGGGATAGATATGCAGAACTCAGGGCAGGGCCTGGGCTGTCCTGTCGGTCAGTACAGGTGGCTGGGCGCATGCCGAGGGGAGTCGTGGCAATTGTCACGACTACCCAGCTCTCCCTTCCCCCACAGTCTCACGACTGCCCTTTCCAATCACTCACTGTCCTCAACCTGCGTCTTCTCCCACTCCCATTATTTCAACTGCCTTCCAACTGGCCCCCTTCCTCTGCCCTCCTCCCCAGTCTACACCATCCGAGACCTCCAGCAGATCATCCTGAAACACGATGTTGCTCTTAAGCCACCTACAGAACCAACAGCCTGACGCCAAAACTTCCAGTCTTTCCCTGGGAATAGTGCCTGTCTGTCGCGACTTTATTAATCTGTTTCAGTCACGAACTGTGTTGTATACGATACTAATTTAATACAACCTCTTTCTCAGCAGCCTCATTTCACATCTGAGAAAGATCAAGGCTTCTGGAGATTAATTGGCTTCCCTGAGGTCACAGAGAGTAAGTGGGACTCGAACTTGGACCTCCTCCCTTAAAGCCATGCACAGAAACTTTGGGCCATACACGTGCTCCCTGTTCTCCCCAAACATTGCCAGAAAAGCCACATCTTCTAAAACCATGGCAAAGATTGGTGAGGTCTCTAAATTAGGCTGCATCCACACACTAACAGCCCATCTCCACAACAAATGGAAACAATGTTTTAAAAATGTAGGATTTCAGGCCCAGGACCCATGGCATGAAAGAGGTACTCTGAGAAAAAGGATCCTGCTGGTGTGTCATGAGGACGCCATGTCCGGTCAGCCCCTTTCGGAGAGCTACA
This sequence comes from Mellivora capensis, assembly GCA_004024625.1. Lineage (NCBI taxonomy): Eukaryota > Metazoa > Chordata > Mammalia > Carnivora > Mustelidae > Mellivora > Mellivora capensis. The sequence goes on along the minus strand of PISX010000216.1, from coordinate 110,861 downwards.
CACGCCACCAGAAGTCAGTAGGTGAGAGTCTCTACAAAGGATCCGGGATGTGGATTCCATCCGATTTCTAAAACTACATTAATTGTTGGACATTGGGCAAGCTGCCAGAGCTCAGTTTCCATACGGGCTTGACTTTTCAGGACAGGCGAGGTGATGCTGTAGTGACAAACAAGCCCCAGATGTTGGCAGTTTGCCACAACAAGGGTGTATTTCTTGCCCACATTACGTGTACAATGAAGATTGGTGAAGACCTGTGCTCTCCTATTGTAGTCATTCCTCAGGGACCCCAGGTACCCAGGGATCCTCAGTCTATAACCTGGAATGGACATCTCAGAACAAGGCTTCGCAGTTCCCTACAGCAAATAAAGAGAAGGCTGGATTAAATTCTTCAGCCCAATAATGACACGTGTCACTCCTGCCTATATTTCATTGCTACAGGAACCTGCCTAAATGCACAAACAGTGCCACCTACCAAGAAGCAGATAAGAAGTGTATTGCAATGAACATTGGCTATGTCCCTCACACCTGCCTCTTAGGGAGCTGTCAACATCCAATGGGCTTCCATGGAAAAGCGGCTGGGGAATCAGTTGGAGCCATGATTCTGATCCTAGTTCCAGTCCTATTTCAGGAAGTTATCTTGGGAAAATGAAATCCCCAAGTTTCAATCTCTTCATCTGTGGTATGGAGATATTAGTAACTGCTTCACAGAACTATGGTGAAAAAAAGACAATGCATGACTCTGAGCATAGCCCTAAGCCTTTGATCAATGGTTGGTGGCAGAGATGAAACAAGAATGGCCATGAGTTGACCATTTTTAAGACCATAAATTCATAGGGGGTTTATTAAATTGCCCTCTTCAATTTTGTGTTATTGCTCTATTCAATTTTGTGTTTCAGCTTAAATTTTTCCATAATAAAAAAAAAATTTTTTTAACCTGGGAAAGGTTGAGTGGTGGCATAGAAATGGAAGAGTAAGGAGCTCCAAGAATTGATCCAAGAAGCAACAATTAAACTGGCAAAAACTAATAAAGTCAATTCTTTTGGAGCACTAGAATCTCAGAAAAATTTACAACAACTAGGGAAGTTCTTAATGAAGAGACAGGCTGCTAAATTTCAAGAAGTGTGTGGCATTTTTGTTTACCTGCCTATTATCCCCCATTCTCCAGCTCAGTGGCAGCTGTGGGGATGGCAGCCTGCATCCCTGCTGTGTTCTGCTGGAGCTGGAAGGCAATGCAGATCTTGCTCTCAAAAAAACTGTGGTCACACACTTTCATTTGCCTGGCAGTTCTTTGAGAGACCAGCACAGAAGCTGAACTTTGTTTTGTCCTCCTTAGGCTGGAGTGGCTTTCAATGAGGACTCTGTAGGAGGCATTACACTACTTGTAGCCAGTTGCCTGACACTACCCGGGGTGCTAGACAAGGCAAGCAGCAGACAGAGGCATAAGTCTGGGGAGGAAGGAACTAAAGAGGAAGACCCTTGGGGCACTAAGGGCTTCAAATTACTCCTACATATACCAGGATATCTGGAGTGCAATCACGTGTGCATTCCCAGGGATAGACATATGCTCAGAAAAGATCCAATAAGACCACAGGCTTCTACCTTGGGCTGATCTCTGGGGTCTGCACAAGGAGGAGGGGAAAGCCAAGGCAGATGTGTATGGGCCTGGCTTAGCATTAGAGGAGTGCCCCAGATTAGAACCAATCTGCAAAGAGTAGGAGAGTATTTTTCTTCTTTTTGGTTCCAGGCATTTAAGAAAATATCTCAGGTCACTGACTAACCTCTGAGATAAAGGAACAGAGACTTCTGTGACCATATACAACAAGGAATACAGTCTTGCAAAAAAAATTTTGGAAGAGTCATTAACAAATGGATGGCTGCAGTCCTCAAAAATGAACAACAGCAAACTGGGGAGAATCTGATTTTGAGAGTTACCATATTATAATATTCAAAATGCCCACTTGTAACAAAAAAAAAAATTACAAGCCATACAAAGAAACAGGAAAGTATGGCCCATTCATAAGATGAAACAATATTGCCAGAAACTATCCCCAAAGAAGCTCAGATATTAGATTCACTTGGTAAAGACTTTATTTTTTTAAAGATTTTATTTATTTATTTGACAGACAGAGATCACAAGTAGACAGAGAGGCAGGCAGAGAGAGAGGAAGGGAAGCAGGCTCTCCACTGAGCAGAGAGCCCAATGCAGGGCTCAACCCCAGGACCCTGGGATCACGACCTGAGCCGAAGGCAGAGGCTTTAACCCACTGAGCCACCCAGGAGCCCCTTGATAAAGACTTTAAATCAACTGTCTTAAATATGCTCAATGAGCTGAAGGAAACCATGGACAAAGAACTAAAGGAAACCAGAAGAACAAATTATGAACAAATGGAGAATATCAATAAAAGATAGAAAATATAAAAAAAGGAATCTAATGGGAATTCTAGAGCTGAAGTGAGAAGCTCACTAGAAGTATTCAATAACAGATTTGATCAGGCAGATGAAGGAATCAGCAAACTTGAAGGTAAGACAATTGAAATTTTCTAATCTGCTATGAAATGGAGTTGTGTCCCCCTCCCTCTGTCTCTTACTCTCTCCACATGGCACACAGAAGAGACCATGTTGAGTACACAGTGAGAAGGTAGTCACCTGCAATCCAAGAGAATGAAACCTACCTTGCTGGCACCTTGACCTCAAATGATACAAGAAAGGCATTTGTAAAATCCAACATTCTTTCCTGGTAAAAACAATCTGTAAATGAGGAATAGAACAGAACTTCTTCAATGCGATAAAGCCTCCAAAAAACCCTTAGCTAACATAGTCAGTGGTGAAAGATTGAAAGCTTTTCTCCTAAGATTGACAATAAGACAAGATGACTTTCTTTTATCTTTTTCACTTTTATCACTTCTTTGCAACATAGTACTAGAGCCAGAGCAATTAGGCAAGAAAAATAATTAAAGGACATCCAAATTGACAAGAAAGAAAGAAAATTCTCTTTACTCACAGATGACATGATCTTATAATGTAGACCACTCTAAAGAATACACAGACACACAGACACACACAAACACACATATACACCTGTTAGAAGTAATAAATAAATCCAGCAAAGTTGCAGAATATAAGATCAACACACAAAAATAATCTATATCCAATAAATTAGCAATGAGCAATCCAAAAAGGGAAATTAATTTTTTAAAATTCCATTTTAATAGCAACTGAAAAAAATAAATTACTTAGGTGTAAATTTAACCAAGGAAATGAGAGATTTGTGAACTGAAAACTACAAGATATTGCTGAAATAAAGAGGAGCTAAATAAGTTGATTCATGATTGGAAGATATATCATTAAGATGGCAATACTACCCAAAGCAATCTATAGATCTGATGCAGTCCCTATCAAAATCCCAACTGTGGGTTGTTGTTTTTTTTTTGTTTTGTTTTGTTTTGTTTTGTTTTTTCAGAAAGAGAAAAACCTACCTTTAAATTCATCTGGGACCCCAAATCATCAAAACAATCTTGCAAAAGTACAAATTTGGAAGACTCACATCAAAACAGTGTGGTACTAGCATAGGATAGACATATAGATCAATGGAATAGAATAAAGGGCCCAGAAATAAATCCATATGTGGTCAATTGATTTATGACAAGGCTACCACAACCTTTCAATGGGGGAAAGGGCAATCTTTTCAACAAATTGTGCTGGGAAAACTGGATATCCACATGCAAAGTAATGAAGTTGGTCCCTTACCTTATATACAGAAGTTAATGCAAAATGGGGATGCCTGGGTGGCTCAGTTGGTTGGACGACTGCCTTCGGCTCAGGTCATGATCCCGGAGACCCAGGATCGAGTCCCGCATCAGGCTCCCAGCTCCACGGGGAGTCTGCTTCTCCCTCTGACCTTCTCCTCGCTCATGCTCTCTCACTGCCTCTCTCTCAAATAAATAAATAAAATCTTAAAAAAAAAGTTAATGCAAAATGGATCAAAGACCCAAATTTAAGAGTTAAAACTATAAAACTATTAGAAAGAAACATAGGAAAAAATTTTCATGACCTCGAACTTGGTGATGGTTTCTTAAGGAATACTAAACACACAGGCCACAAAAGAAAAAAATAGATAAAATGGACTTTACAAATATTAAAACTTGTGTGCATTGAAAGATACTATCAATATAGTAGTAAGACAACTCACAAAACAGGAGAAAATATTTTTACAAGTCATATATCTGAGAAGAGAATAATATCAAGAATATATAAAGAACTCCTACACTCAAGAACAAGAAAACAAATAACCAAATTAAAAAATAAACAAAAGATTGACACTTCTCCAGAAAAGATCTACAAATGATCCATAAGCACATGGAATGATGCTCAACACCACTAGTCATTAGGGAAATGCAAATCCAAATCAAATGTCCCTTCACTCCCATTAGGAAGACTATTATAAAAATATATCTAAGGGGCACGAGGATGGGTGCCATTTGGCACTCCCTGATCAGCAGGAAGCCTGCTTCTTCCTCTCCTTCTGCTCCTGCTCTCTCTCTCTTGCTCTGCACTCTCTCTCTCAGGTAAATAAATAAAATCTTTAAAATATATAAATGTACATAAATTAGGGGCATCTGGGTGGCGCAGTCGGTTAAGCATCAGACTCTTGGTTTCCGCTCATGTAGTGATCTCAGGGTTGTGAGATAGAGCCCTGTGCTGGGCTCTGCACTCAGCATGGAGTCAGCTTGAGATTCTCTGTCCCTCTCCCTTTGCCCCTCCCGCTCATGCTTGCTCGCTCTCTCTCTCTCTCTCTCTCTCTCTGTCTACCTAAAATAAATAAATAAATCTTATAAACTAACAAAAATGAAAAAAAAGAGAAAATGACAAGTACTGGTGAGGATATGGACAAATTGGACCCCTCATGCATTCCTGGTGGCATATAAAGTGGTGCAGCTGCAGTGAAAAACAGTTTAGTGGCTCCTCAAACATTATTAAAATCAGCATACAACACAGCAATTCCACTTTGGGGTATATACCACAAAGAACTGAAAGCAGGGACTCAGATACTTGTAACACCAATGTTTAATAGCATTATTATGCTCAATAGCCAAAACATGGAAATAATCCAAATGTCCATCAACAGATGATTGAACATACCAAATGTGGTCTATACATACAATGGAGTATTATTCAACCAAAAAAGAATGAAATTCTGACATGCTACAACCTTGAAATGAATTTTGAATGAATCTTGAAAACATTACGCTAAGTGAAATAAGTCAGACCAAAAAAGGCAAATACTCTGTGGTTCCACTTGAATATGGTTTCTAGGACAGGCAAATTCACAGGAACAAAAAGGAGACTAGAGATTACCAGGGACTGGACAGGGGGAAGAAGAAGGAAGGAATACAGAGTTATTGTTTAATGGGTACAGAGTTTCTATTTGTAATGATGAAAAAGTTCTGGACATTGATAGTGGTAATGGTTATACAACAGTGTGAATGTAGTTAATGCCACTGAATCATATACTTAAAAATGGCTAGTATAGGGGCATCTGGGTGGCTCAGTTAGTTAAGAGTCTGCCTTCAGCTCAGGTCATGATCCCAGAATCCTGGGTTCGAGCCTCGAATCGGGCTCCCTGCTCAGCGGGGAAATGCCTCTACCCCTTACCCTGCTCTTGTGCTCTCACAAATAAATAAATAAAATCTTTTTTAAAATGGTTATCATGATGAGCTTTATGTTCTACATATTTTACCATAATAAATCAAAAGTCAATCAAACAAAAAAGGAAGAGAGAGAGAAATTAAGAGATTCTCAGACAAACAAAAGCTGAGGGAGTTTGTTACTAGGAGACCAGCCCTGCAAAAAACAGGAGCCCTTTGGGCTGAAACAAAAGTACACTGGACAGTAACTTGAATCCATATGAAGTAATAATGAATCTCAGGGAATATAAAACTACATAGGTAAATATAAAAACAAGTATTATTTTTTTTTGTTTCTGGCTCCTCTTTTGTCTGATTTAAAAGACAAATGCATAAAACAGTAATTAAAACCCTATGTTAATATGCACACATATATAAAGATGTAATTTGTGGCCATAAGAGCATAAGAAAGAAGGGACAGAGATATAGAACAGAGATTTTGTGTGCTGTGGAAGCTAAATTGGAATCAATTCAAACTAGACAATTATAAACTTAGGATTTAATTGTAATGCCTGCGGTAAACACAGAGGTAACATTGTATGGCTGATGGAGTCTTAGCTATACCACCAAAAATCCAGGCAACAACAACAACAAAACCATACATTGATTTCACCAACTTCTAAAACTTTTGTGCATCAGGGCCGCTATCAAGAGAATGAAAGGACAACACAAAATGGGACAAAATATTTGCAAACCCAGTATCTGAGAAGAGATTAGTATAAATAATATTTGAAGAACTCCTACAACTCAAAAGTAAGAAAAAATGCAACCCAATTCAAAAATGGGCAAAGGACATGAATAGACCTTTCTCCAAAGAAGATAAGCAAAGGGACAATAAGCACATGAATCACTGGTCCTTTGGAAAAGGCAAATCAAAACAACATTGAGATAACCACTTCACACCCACTAGGATGGCTACATTTAAAATAATAAAAACAGTAAGTGTCGGGAAGTATGTGGAGAATTCGGAACCCTCAAACTTTGCTAGTGGGAATGTAAAGTGCTTCAGCCGTTGTGGAAAACAGTCAAGCAGCTCTTCAAAAAGTTAAACATAGAATCACCAGATGATCCATCAATTTCACTTCTAGCTGGATATCTAAAAGAATTGAAAACAAGAACTCAAACAAAGACATGTGTGATCATAGCAGCACTATTTATGATAGCCAAAGGGTGGAAACAACTCAAATGTCCATCAATGGATGAATGAATGAATAAATAAATAGGGGTATGTACATATAATAGTATTCAGCCATAAAAAGAAAAAAAGTACTGATATATGCTACGACATTATGAATTAAACATTAAGTTAAGCTACAGAAGGTAGGCAAAAAAAAGGTCACTTATTGTGTGATTCCATTTATTTGAAATACCCAGAATAGGTCAAGTCATAAAGACAGAATGCTGATTAGTGGTTTCCAGGGGAATGGGGAGCTCTTGTTTAAGGGCTACAGAGTTTCCATTGGGAAGATGAAAAAATTCCACATTGGGATGGTAGTGACAGTTGCACAACATTGTGAATGTAGTAAATGCTACTGAGTTCTTCACTTTCAAATGGCTAATTTATGTCCTATGAAGTCCACCTGAAAAGAAAAGGAAAAAAAAAATCCAAAAAAGAATCTAGAAGGCAGATTTTGTCATTTTTTATTTACTGATGAGAAATTTAATGCTCCGGGGGCCAAGTAATTTGTTCAAGGTCACCCGTGCCTTTCTTAGCAGCCAAGGTCAAGAATGACAGCTTCTGGATCTAAGGCAAGCCACGGTCTGCCTCAGGCTCAAAGGAAGTGACAGTAAAATCAAGTGGATGGGGGAGAGGTAAGACACAATTTGTGGACTCCATCTAGATTTTATAGACCTTGGGGACTGTTTGGTTTTTTTGGTTTTATTCTAAGAATTTCCGAGGGCACACTCGCCATTCCAAGGGCATACATGTATTTCTTGCACAGGTGCCAGAGTATTGAATGAATTTCGTAAACCCAATCATAAACCCTGGCAATGGTTCCCAGAGAAGCTGGGCGAGCCATCAGCCTGGGAGATCTCACACACTGTGGCAGTCACCACCAACCACAACCAGACTTCACCACCCACGTCTCCCCCAAGTTACAGTTGCTGTGGGAGCCATAAAGTCCGTATTTTATGGCACAGCACTTTTCCCACCCCCACCCTGGAATCAACCCTGTCCCTATATCTTCAGTGTTTGCAATCGTACTATTAGGAGGTTTCAAGGTTTTCATATGCACTGGAATATTTTTATTTTCAAGTCTTTTGAAGACATGTCTGAATAACCTGAAAAAATAGTATAGAAAAGTGGATGTCCATAAGCATCCCTCTAGCTTTAGCATATTTGCTTATCCATATTTTTTATTTGTGCTGAACCATTTGAAAGTAAATTGCAGACAGCACGACAGTAGTGCTTCAGCAGGCATTGTCAAAAAATAAGGATACTTGGGCACCTGGGTGGCTCAGTCAATTAAGTGTTTGCCTTCAGCTCAGGTCGTGATCTCGGGGTCCTGGGATTGAGCCCCACGGCTGGCTTCCTGTTCAGCAGGGAGTCTGCTTCTCCCTCTCCCTTTGCCTGCCCCCCCATTTGTGCTCTCTCTCTCAAATAAACAAAATCTTTTTTTAAAAATAAGGATACTTCCCCACAATGTCATTATCTCTACTAAAAAAAATCAACATCAATTCCCTAGCAGCATCTAATAATCAGTCTATATTCAAATCTTCATTTTTTCCAAAAATATCTTTTATGGTTGTTTAAACTAGATCCCAGTCAAAAATCACATCCTGCACTTGTGTCTCATAGGTCTTTTATCGTCTAGAACAATCCCCCCTCAGCCTTGTTTTGTTGTTGTTGTTTGTTGTAGTTGTTTTCTTTTAATATTTTATTTATTTATTTGTCAGAGAGAGAGAGAGAGAGGGAGCACAGGCAGACAGAGTGGCAGGCAGAGGCAGAGGGAGAAGCAGGCTCCCCACTGAGCAAGGAGCCCGATGTGGGACTCGATCCCAGAACACTAGGATCATGACCTGAGCCGAAGGCAGCCGCTTAACCAACTGAGACACCCAGGCGTCCCTGTTGTAGTTGTTTTTTATCCCTATGGCATTGACTTTGTTGAAGACCCTACACCTTTTATCTTAAGGAATGTTGCACAATCTGTATTTGTCTATCTGATTGTTTCCTTGTGGCATTATTTGTTTGTCCTTTACATTTACTATAAACCAGAATTAGTGCTAAAGGCCTGGTTTGGAGCAGGTTCAACGTCTTTTTTTTTTTTAACATTTTGTTTATTTATTTGACACAGAGAGAGAGAGAGGGAGAGAACACAAGCAGGGGGCGTGGGAGAGGGAGAAGCAGGTTTCCTGCTGAGGAGGGAGCCTGATGCAGGGCTCCATTCCAGGACCCTGGGATCATGACCTGAGCCAAAGGCAGAGGCTTAACAACTGAGCCACACAGGTGCCCCACAGGTTCAACATCTTTAGCAGGGATCCCTCAAAGGTGAAGCTATGGCTTCATCATGATATTCCAACAAGAATTTCACAATAACAGCGTTCCTGTATTAGTGACGCTAGATAAATTTAATTCCTGACTAGAAGGATAACAGCCAAATCTTGCCAATATGCAATTACATATTTTCTTTTGCAGGTAGGGTGTGGGATCAGTACCCTGACGGTGAGCAAAAATCCAGGTCTTGGTCAACTTTCCACCTAATGCTTTCAGTGTCATTAATGAACCTTGCCTGAGTCAATTAACTTTATTAATGGTTGCAAATGATCATCTTCTAATTGGATCTTCTTTATTTTTTAGCTACTGTTCCATAGAAAGGAGCTTTCCCTACTCAACTGGGGTGATTTGTCCACACTGAAACAGGAGCATAAATGTTCAAACACTGTAAGAAATCCTGAAGAACATCCATCACCAGAGGTTGGACACCAGGAGTGGCTAGGCAGAAGAGTGAGGCCCAACACCATTGAGGGAGGGCAGAACGTGGAGCCTGAGTCTCCCCAAGACCCATCAGCATGTTTCATCTGTTTGATAAATAACCACACCCCCAGGCGAGTTGGCAGAAGGAACCACAGTCAAAGCAACAACTAGTCGGAATTAGTCACTGGTTTTCCATTCTTTTTTGTTTAATATCTCATGGATCCATTTTTCTACTCTTGGACAGTTTGACCACAATTCAAGTTATTTCCACTGGTTTTCAGGATTTGGGGAAGCTTCTGATTCCTCTGATTTCTGCTCTATACAACAGCAACATTTTTTTTAAGGTTTTATTTATTTATTTGTCAGAGAGAGAGAGAGAGATAGCACAAGCAGGAGGAGCAGCAGAAGGAGAGAGAGAAGCAGACTCCCCTCTGGGCAAGGAGCCCGGTGCGGGACTCAATCCCAAGATCCTGGGATCATGACCCGAGCTGAAGGCAGGTGCTTAACTGAGCCACCCAGGCATCCCAACAACAGCAACATTTTTTAAATGTACTTGTCAGTGTTTTTGTTCATATTTAAATTTTTTAATTTCAAAAATATTTTCAGGCAAACTCGGCTGCCCCAGTGGCTTTACAATATTGCCATAAGTATCTAAATTTTTCTCTGGTACTAAGTGAAATGCCCACAGTGAATTTGGTCCAAATGGACATTTTCACGATCGTTTTGGCAGCATCCAATAGAGATTTTTTTTTTTATAATTTTTCTAAAACCGATCTCAGGGTTACTTGCTGGAATCGACTTTTTTTTTTTTTTTGCGTTTTTAGATTGTAAATTCTTTCAAATCCAAAATCACTTTCTTTATATATCTAGCAATGTTCTTCACCTTTGTATAACATGTTGACTTTGTATTTAAGTAGCTTTCACAAAGAAAAACAAAACAGCCCACAGTGACAACAGTACAAACAATTTTTATTAGCTATTCTTGAAAACAACATTTAAGATTTTAAATGTTTTTTTTTTCTTTTCAGATCTGTATTTCAATTCAAGCTGGTTAACATACAGTACAATATTGGTTTCAGGAGTAGAATTCAGTGATTCATCATTTACATACAAAACCCAGAGCTCATCAGAACAAGTGCCCTCCTTAATGCCCGTCACCCATCTCCCATCCCCCACCCACCTCCCTCCTTCAACCCTCAGTTTGTTCTCTATCATTAGGCATCTCTTCTTGTTTCTTTCCCTCAAAAATTTTAAGTGTTATCTTAAGAATGGAAAGTGAAATAAAGAGGTGAGAAATTGTTCCATAAATCATTTCCAATTCAGCATTCCATTCATCAGGGGCGTGGCTCTGGCTCTCACCCTGTGTGTTCTCCTCACTGTTGCATGGTGCCATGAAATCATTGTCAGAAAAGGGCTGAGCCCTTCATTTGACAGCAAAGTCACTTTGATGAAAAAAATAGTTCCAGATGTGGACTTACCAAGGGCATCCTGTGGTGCCTAGGGGAGGCCTGCACTAGACTTTCTCTTTGCTCTTAGCTTGGTGCCAGCTAATTTCCATGGGTCAGAGTAGGGGCTGAAGGGCTTCCCAGGTGAAGGCCAGGATCCAGGAGATTCTATCTCTCTCCCTGTCTGTCTCTCTCTCTCTGTCTGTCTCCCCCTCCTCCCCAGGATCCCAACACCCTTCCAATTTTGAAGGAAGATCCCCTGTGGAGTCCTGGGAGAGTCTGGGCTCTGCTTCAAAGGACTCCAATCTTCTCTTGATTCTGTGAGCTACCCAGGATTCTTTCATTCCATTCCTCTCATACTTAAGTTTGCTGTGGCCCACTTACACTGTATGAAACCAGAACCCAGACTGAACTTGGGACCCCAAAAAATAAATCCTCCTGAAGGAAAGAAAAGTCTGATGTTATGAGCCAGACATGGCACCTGAGCCTGCAAGTGGGGGAAGAATAATAGTTCTGAGCCTGCTGGCTCTTAGTCAAGCCCTCTCCCACCACCACCCCACTGAGCCTGTGACTGTGGTCAGCAGAGCTAAGACACCAGGGCTCATGCATGTCTGCTGTGGGATCCCTCTGACACCATCCAGGGGCTGTTCCCTTACTCATTTCCCATGGGACGTGAGCAGCAGATGGCACCCTCAGAGGAGGGTGACCCAGACCAGCACCAGGTAGTGGCCTGGACACCGATGGTACATGGAGGAGAGCTGCCTGAGCCGACCAGTGAGTGGATGCCTTTCATGGAGGGCCCATGGGAGAAGGAGCTGGTGGCCCACAGGCTACGGCACAGGAAGACTGAGCAACTAGGCACCACAAGATGAGACTTAAGGAGAGAGGCTTTGAACCAGTATTCAGGGGCTTAAATTCAACATTGGCACTGCCATTTACCACTTGTGTATCCTTGCATAAGAAACTTGCCCTCTTTGCATGTCTGCTTCCTCATCTGTAAGACAGGCTGCTATTTTTTAAAATATTTTATTTATTTATTTTTTTGTCAGAGAGAGAGAGAGAGAGCACAAGCAGGCAGAGGCAGAGAGAGAAGCAGGCTCCCTGCCGAGCAGAGAGCCCGACGTGGGATTCAATCCCAGGACCCTGGGATCATAACCTGAGCCGAAGGCAACGGCTTAACTGACTGAGCCACCCAGGCGTCCAAGATGGGCTGCTATTAAGTGCCCCTGTCTTAAAGGGTTGTCATGATCATTAAATCAACCAATTCTTGAACAGTGCTTGTACCGCATACATAGGAAGAGCTCAGGAAATGCCATCATCAGTAGCGATTAACGAGTGCACTGTCTTAATACCTATGGCTCTGTGGAGGAAGACGGGAAGGGGAGGGAGCTGTCCAATCAGAAAGAGCCCATCGGACATGGTAGAAGCCCTCATGTGAACCCACAGTCTGGTGAAGCTTAAAGTCATTCAGAACACCACTCAATGGCTGTTTGCAAGCCCCAAGGTACTCATGGGTCTGGAGCAAATAAAACTCTCACGCACGGGAGTGGGAATATAAATTGTTGGGCAGCATCTAACCAGAGCTAAAGATCTGCTCCTCTAGGACCAAAGTGCTCTGCTCCTACATATATACCCAATAGATAATCATGTAAATGGTCACCAAAAAATACATATAAGAATGCCAACAGCAGCTTTATGTGGAATAGCCAAAAGAGGGGACGCTGCCCAAATACCATTCTCCTGATGCAGGGCTCCATCCCAGGACCCTGGGATAGAAGAACGGGTAAATAAACTTTGAGACAGATAGATCGATAGAGAGACAGACAGACAGACTATAGAGTCTCACATATATAGTGGAACTGTATATATCCTGAAATATTTCTCCAAGAATGAGAATAGGCAAACTAACTACATTCAACCAAGATGGATGAATCTCCAACACCATGTTGAACAAAAGAAGCCAAACAAAACAAGATGCTCATCGATGATTCCATCTGTATCAAGTTCAAGTTCACCACCCAACAACACTAATTCATGCTATTAGAAGTCAGAAGAGGGGGTGCCTGTGGGAAGTGAGGGACCTGGGAGGGGACATGAGAGGGGCTTTGGCGGTACTGGTGAAGTTCTGTTTCTTCATCTGGGTACTAAGATGGGGTATGTTCACTTTGTAAAAAGGAATCATACACAAGATTTGCATACTTTTCTATATGTGTGTAAATACGTCAGCAAAGATTGGCTGGAAAATATCATTTTTAATTAATTCATGTTCAAGCAGTATTTGCTTTGCCAAGTAAATGCCAGGCACAGCACTGATTACAGAAGGGAACCAAGGTGGTCTGGACACAGCCCTCCCTCCTGCAGAGTTCTGGTCCGGCCTTGCACTTGGCTGGCACATGTGACTGATCTCTGCCCTTTCTCATCCAAGTCCTTCCCTGCCACAGACCTGCGTTCTCAGCTGCTGATTCCACAGAGGTGCTTCCCACTGTAAGCATGAGTACCCAAACTAACCCCCCCAACACACACCAGCAGGCTCCCAGCCAGAGACGCCCCCACCCATGCTGGGCATACAAGAGTCAAGTTTACTATCAGCTTCTTCCCTTTCTTTCCCAATGGGCCCCACCCCCACCTTGAGCTTCCTAGACCTCCTCTGGCAGGCCCTCTCCTCCTCCCAGAGCCCGCTTGAGAGGGACTAGAATGGAATTGGACTTGACATTAAACAGATGTGCTTCATGTACTGGTTCTACCTTGTCCTAGTCATGTGACCTCAGGCAAGTCCTTCCACCTATCTGAGACTGAATTTCCAAAATCAGGAGAAGGAAATTCTACTTGTTTCTACTTCACATGGTTGTTGGAAGGTTGAAAGGGGCTAATACATGTAAAGAGCTTAGTACAGCGCCTGGCACATAATACATGGAGTAACGATGGTTCAAATGTCCCAAGAACACATTAACTTAAATCTCACAGGGGAATGTCTCCACCAACCAATGCCAATGGCCCGACCTCACCTTGAAAGAAGTCATGACCAGAGAGCGAGGGCAAGAGAGGCAGTCAGAGGGTGAGTGCAGACGGATGGGCCCTCTTGGCTCCTCTGTGCCCTCCGAATCAACGACTCAGAGGATCCTGTTAGGAGGGCGTGGGGAGACAGGAACTCATGGGCATTACTTGGAGGAGAAAAAACTGGGCAGCCAGTCTGGGAGCAGTGAGTGGTACTGGGCACACTTATGATCTAGGAAGGGGGTCTGCAAGCTTGCAGGCCAAATCTGCCCCCCCCCCATTTTTATAAATAAAATTTTATGACAACACAGCTACGCACACCCACTAACATATAGCCTATGGTTGTTTTAGTGCTAAGACGGTGGAGTCGGATATTTGCAACAGAAATTGTACGGCTCACAAAGCCAAAGATATTTGCTGTGTCACCTTTACGAAAAGTTTGCCCACTCCCAACCTAGGACCCTCTGACCCCACTTCTGCGAGCAGAAGTCTTCCTACTGGTCTGCGAGAGACAGAACTCATTGCTGCATTGCCAAGGAGGGGTCCATCTCTGAGGAATCAAAAAATAAAACGTGGGCAATGCTCACTATGGAATACAGTTTAAAGATTTATTTATTTACTTTAGAGAGAGAGAAAGAGATCATGAGCAGGGCAGGGCAGGGTGAGAGGGTGAGAGAGAATCTCAAGCAGACTCCCCAACGTGGGGCTCGATCTCATGACCTGAGATCATGACCCCAGCAAAAATCAAGTGTCAGACACTTAACAGACTGAGCCACCAGGGTGCCCCCTGGAATACAGTTTAAAGCAAGGAAACAGATGTGTGTACAACAGCATGGGTGATCCCCAAAACCATGGGGCTAAGTGAGAGAAAATCAAAAGTGGAAAACAATCATAAAAACAGCTAACATCTTCTGAGCATTTAGAATTTAGAATTTAGGCAGCATTCTAAGCGCTTCATACATATGATCTCATCTCATCCTCTGGACACCTCTCTGAAGCAGGAACGAATATACCATCCCATTTCACAGATGGAGACACTGAGGCACCCAATGGCTAAGTAACCGCTAGCAAGCGGCAGAGCTGGGATTTTGAGATCAGGCTGTCTGAGTCCAGAGCCTATCCCCTTGACCGCTACAGAACACAGCATCTCTCTGTATACTAATATCACAAACATTACGTAAGGTCAGCTTTGTGTTCTGTGCATTTTACCACAATAGAAAAAGGAAACGCACATCCACACACAAAGCAACAATGTGTGTTCGGAGATATTTTCCCCGCGCGGGGGGGTGGGGTGGGTTGGAGGAGGACAGACAGGGCTGAAGGTGGGAAGGCGTCAAACACAGACACAAGACAGCAACCCGGCCTGAAACGTCCAGGAGGATTAAACTCTGCTCCGTGCACCTAGGATCCAGGACGTTTCCAGCTTCGGAGTTTTGAAAGAGAATTCTCACACCCCAGTCCAGCCAGCCGCGGGGTCTGCGCCCCGGCTGCGGCGGGCGCTCGGCTGCCTGCTTCCCCCACCCTCCTTGGCCAGCTCCCGCGGCCCCGCGGCTCGGTGGGCTGTCCCGGCAGCGGGCACCGGGGTGGGCATGACGCGGCGCCGCGGGCGGGCGGCCTTATCGCGCTGGACAGAACAGGCCCGACACGGGGGGGCCTGACACGGGCCCTCCCCGTGGCCACAGCAGGGGCAGCCGGCTTTTTCTCCTGCCCATCTTTGAGCTCGAGATCAGACACAGGGAAAGATTAAAACAAATATGAATTTAATCAAGGGATTCTGCTATCCTGGGGTGGAAACAGGAGCCCGCTGACACATAGAGGCTGGAGCGCTGGGGAGCCAGAGTCGAATCAAAGCCGCTTGCTTACCACTAACCGCTCAGCTGATCCATATCATAACAACAAAAAAGAAAAACAATTATTTATTCTTTTTGATGTTGCCGCTCAGCAGCAACTTGCTTTTTGAAGAGAGCAAGGTCAAAACCAAGTTATTGTTTTTGCCTGAAACTTTGACAGGGACTCCGAGTTCTTCTGTGTGACCTACTTAGATGAGAGATGCGGCAAGGTTGGAAATGTTCATTCCTTCTGGGCCACGGATTAGGGCTGGCTTTCTTCTCTGCCCTGCCTCTTCCTCTCTGCCTCTCTCTCTCCCCTCTCTTCCCATTAAAGAACCTGAAGAAGATGTCGTGGGGAACACAGAGGCTGCCGAGCAAAAGTTCTGCCTCCCCCTAGAGAGCTTGGGGCCTAGGTCTCTGGCTGCAGGCTTCCAGGGCAGGATGGAGAAGAGTCACCCTTTCACGGCCTGCCTCACTGGGCAGACATTCACAGGGCGGCTTCAGCCCTAAGTGCTGGGGACACACGGATGGGGCCTGCTTGGGGACAGTCTGCCTTTCCCCAGAGAGACGTGATTAAGTCACTGAGTACAATTCAGGGGATCCATGTGTCCACTGGGGTTCATGAGAAAATGGGCTCTCGTCACCCAGGCCCGGAATCCAGAGGTTTCCACTCCGTGGAGGTGGCATCAAGACTAAGCCTAAAGGATGAGCCAGGGCTGGCCAGGGGAAGAGGGAGGAAGAGGGTTGTGACAGAGAGAACAGCTTGCACTAAGGCCCACAGGTGAAAGCATGTGGATTCCGGGAACTGAAGGCAGTTCTGCTCCAAGGGCAGAGCACGGAGACTGAGGACAGGTTGGGGAGCAGCTCCTGAGGGGCCTTGTGAGGTCATGGCGAGGAGTGTGGATTTCCTCTTCATGGCGATGGGGAGTCCATGGCCAGGGCTTCACAGCAGGGAGTAACGTGGCCAGACTTGCTTCAGAAGGAGGAGCTATAGGGAGGCAAGACCGGGGTGAGGGATGACAGGAAAAGAGGCATGCTGCATATGAGGGGTGGGGAGGACTGATAAGTTACTTTTTGAGCTTGGGGTTCCAGATGGAATCATCCAGGAGGATTCCAGGTCCAGGGCTCAGGAGATAGGGGGCTGGACGTGCAGACCTGGGCAGTCACAGCCCATGTCTCCTCCTCAGCTTCCTTGGATTTGTATTTTCGCGTTCTTTGATTCTTCGACCAGAGGTTGAAGCCCTGGTGAGCCCCTTTGGGAAGCCAAAAAACACCACCAGAGGCCATGTCAACCCTACCAGATAGTCTAGGTCAGAAGCCAACAGGGGTGCCCCAGTCTGAGTTCCCCCAAAGCAGAGCCCAAGACAAGGATGTGAGTATAAGCAGCTGATCAGGGAAGTGGTCCCAGGAGGCACCTGTAGGGACATGGGGAGGTGAGGCGGGAGGAGAAGATGAGCAATATATGGTGGGTTACTGAGCAGGTTACGGCTGTGGGCAAAAGGGGTTCAATCCCAACCAGACCCCTGGGATGTGCCTGAGGTGTCCCACTCAGGATAATAAAGCTGAAGGATTCATCCACCATTTCCCAGTGGTCCTCTACTAAGGACTCCTCCTGGGACACTTGTAGCTTGTCCCATGTGGGGCTGGTTCACCCTGCCTGCACCTCGCAGCAAATCACCAAAAATGAGTAGTTTCCAGGAAATGAATGGATTTTAGCAGCTAACAACAACACCACAACAGAGAGAATTTTCGCCAGGCTTCCCAATCCCTAGAAAGAAACATCAGAGGGTCTGAGAAAAAAAACAAGAAATAAACATAATATGACCCCATTCCCACCCCCAACAAGGTCCAGAAACCACCTTCACATCTAAAGAACGTCAAAATGGCATCGCTGGAAAAGTTTAAAGATGTTTACTCAATTTCCTATTGAGGGAAGCAGGTAATGTTTCTTTCAATGAATGGGTAGTATGCTGGGGGAGAACAGCCCAGAAGCTAGTGAGGGACCCCGAAGACTAGTCTGCTGGAGGAGGCTGTAAGGGATTCAGTGGGAAGACCTTTCTCTCTGCTGGTAACTCTCCAGAGCTCCCATAGCAAATAGTACCACACACTGGCCCAACTCTCAACGTCCAGCCCCATGGGTCTTTTTCGGCAGCCAGAGCCCTGGCCAGAAGAGCTAGGGAATTACCTGAACCAATGGCGGACGGGGAGTTGGTGAAGAAGCACCCCAGCCCCTTGACCATGAAGGGGCAATGCAGAGATGTATGCTATGCACCACGGCTGGCAGTCCCCAATGGTACTGAGTTCTAGTGGCTTACAGTGACTGGCTAGGTGATGCCCCCTTTGCCAGCCACCTTCCATCTCCATGTCGCTTGCCATGGTGCGTGGCCCCCAAGAGCCCCTGCAAGCCCATCTACCCACCTCTTCCCAGCTCGTTCAGATGTATCATGTCAGCAGCTTGAAATCAAACACAGTGGGAACATTTACACCAGGAAATGGACAGACACAATAATGTTTTAGTTTTGGTTTGCTTTGTTCAGAGAACCAGGTTAGGGGTGCCTGGGTGGCTCCGTTGGTTAAGCGTCTGACTCTTGATTTCGGCTCAGGTCATGATCTCAGTGTCATGAGATCAAGCCCCGCATTGGGCTCCATGCTTAGCATAGAGCCTGCTTAGGATTCTCTCTCTCCCTCTCCCTTTGCCCACACCCCACTTGCACTCTTTCTCTCTCTGTCTTTCAAAAAAGGAAGGAAAAAAAAAAACTCAAGAGAACCAGTTTCCCAGCACACTTTGGCTCACTTTCCCACTTTCTTCTCATTGTTTCTTGGCATTACCTCCCAAATAAATGCACACTCAAATCCTTGCTCAAGATCTGCTCCTGGCCAAAGAAAAATTGAGACAGTTCCCCTGAGTCTGCAGACCAAAACAGTCACACGAGTGGTGTCACAAAGGCAGGAGGCCCTTTCCAGTCATGTCCTTTACCTTATACTCTAGCCTCCTGTCTTCCAGAAGCTCTCCCTCTCACCCTCTCCCTTCCCCACGACACACAGCGCAGCCAAACCCATTCCCACCCTCCCCAACACACTCACTGCACATTCATTGTTGATATCCTTTCAGCATCCTTTCCCTTTCTGCTACTGACGCCAGTCTGGTTTTCTTTAGAGAAGGTGCTCAGCTGTTTCAATGGTCCCGATCCTTCTCCCCTCTCTGCATCTAAACACTACACTGTCGGACTTTAAGGTTTATCTCACTAAATAAGCAAAGTTTATGTCCCCACCCCTTGGCTCTGGGCTCAGTCTTGCAGCTGTGGGGAAAAGAGTGAGGCAGAAGTGATGGTGTACCCAGTCTGAGCCTCAGCCCTGCAAGGGCATCACTATTTCTTGTCTTGTGACTTTGTCATCACCCCGAGGAGGACATTCAGGGCTCATCAGCTGGTCTCAGGAGGAGAAAAACAGAGAATGGGAGGAGGGCTGTCCCAGCTCAGTGCCTCACACAAGCTCAGCCTGGCCAGACCCTCCCGCCAAACCCCAGATGTGCAAGCAATAAACACTTCCTGCCAGGCAGCCAGGTTCTGTGGCTGTTAAAATAAAGGGAACAATCCCCACCCACTCCACCCACATGGTTCAGGCGGAGCTGACCCCATCTCCCAGCTGCAGAGAAGACATGTGCCAATGGGTCTACTCTGCACCCAGGCGCCCTGGCCCTAGTGACTATTCCATAAATGGGCCTGTGGTCCAAGCCAGGCCAATAAGACCCAACCCTGGGACATCTGCTGAAATTTCTGGGGAAGAAGTATTTGCTTCCCATTTGGGTTGCAGGGATGGTGGGATGTCAGCCTGTTGCTGCCAGAAGCCATCTTGCTGGTGCAATGGAAGTGCCTTTTGGGGAATGGAACAGTCATGTGCCGGTGAGCTAGCTCTTTTCCCACAAAAAAATAAAAGAAAAATAAAAAAGGCCCTGACGTGTAGTGTTTGCCAATTTCCATGATATAAATACTCCTACCATGGGCAATTTCATGCTACCAATGATTTAACTGTGCAAGATTCCTGAATGTTTTATAATTAGCTCCAGCATACCCCTGAAATGGAACCTATACCATGGAAAACAGAAGCAAAAGATGGAGAGATAAACAGTATTCTGGTGATATTATGTGAGCCCCTGCATCTAGCCATGCCTGAAATCCGTTAGTGCCTTGGACCGTACCCATATGTGAGCCAACAATTTCCTTCTATTTCATCTTAAGCCAGTCTGAGTTGGGTTTCGTTTACTTGCAACTGAAAAATGACTAATATACACATACCCCATGTGCCGCCATGCCTCCATGCCTTGAAAAGTAATAATAAATTACTAGAAAGAAGTAGGAAAGCAACTATTTAAGCATCAAGCATGTGCCAGGCATTTTGGGGAAAAGTTGGTATGATAATTTTCATACCAGCCTTACAAGGTAGACATCACGGGGTCCACTTGTCAGATGAGCAAACTGAGGCAGAGAGATAGAAGGACTTACCAGTTGATACCAGAGCCTGTGACTCTACCTCCTTCCCTTTGGGGACTCTCTCACTTTAGCCACCAGCCAGTTCTTCTGCCAAGAATGCTGTCCACCTTTTCCCTACTTGGTAATCTCTGACTCATCTTTTAAGCAGCTAAGTAATTTGTGTCCATATTAGGTCTCAGTCTCTCCATATGTCACTCTGTTTTCTTCTGTGTGACTCCATTCTATCTCCTGGGGTCCTCTGAAGCTCCAGACTCATTTCCTCCCAGCCACAAGTCCACCAGAAAATAGAATTCCCTTTCCCTAATTCATCCTATAAAAAGAGTGAGCCTGACTCTCACTGGGACCGTTGGCCATTGTTGAACCATTTACTGTGGTCAAGGGATGATTATCTGGCTTGACATAGGTCAAGATCACATGCATGTCTGGGCCATATAGACTAAGGCCAAAGTCACATGCCATGCCTCAGGTCTGGGGGCGGCCGGGGAGGTCAGTCTCACCCAGACCATATAGACTGAGTTCAAGGGAGGGGTGTTTTCCCCAAGAAAAATGGGGAATTTCTTACCAGAAATGAGAGTAAATGCTGAGCATAAAAACATCAAATTCCCAAGATACACATCTCCATTCTAGACCACCATCCAATGCTAGCCTTCCAGTATTTCTCATCTGGTTTCTAACCAACTCCCTGACTTCAGCCTCCACATATTAACCATCCTCTGCACAGCAATGAATCTTTAAACTTCCATTCAAAAACAAAACAAAACAAAACAAATAAACAAACTTCAATGATTCCCTATTGTCTAGTCTATAAAATCCAAGCTCCTCGACCTGAAACTCAAGACCCACCCTGCTCTTTGCTAGAACTTTCCAGCCTCATTGCTTCCAATTCCCCTTCCCCCACTGACCTGACATTTCAGTCATCAGACTAGTTGCTGATCTTCTAATACTTCTCGTGTTTTCTCTCCTCTGAGCTGATAGCTCGCTGGGAATGCTTGCCCTCTCCCTTTCTCCAAGACCCTGAAATCGAGCCCAGCTCAAGGACCACCACAGCCAGGAAGGCACAAATTCTGCGGAATCCACACCAACTCCAAATCTCCAATCCTGCCTCTCCTCTGCCTCTCAGATCAGTGGGTCCTCCTCAGCACCATTCCTATGGCATGACTTCTCCATTGAGGAAAGTTTGAGCTCCTGTGAGCCAGAGTTTTGTAAGCCCAAGAGCAGGCCTCCCAGGTAATCAAACCAGCCCCACCGTTGATCAGGACTCTTTCAATTGCAAGAAACCCACGTCGAACCTCTTTAAGTGCAAAAGGTCATCAGCTCAGCAGTAAGTTCCCACAGAACAGGGGTGCCAATATGGCTGAATTCAACGAACCTTTCTTTCTCTCTCTCTCTCCACCCCTCTCCTTCTATTCTTGTCTTATTTCTCTGGTCTTGACATGATGACCTCATTTCCTCCTACGGTAGCCTCCCTCACGCAGCTGGAGAAGGAGGCTTCTAGTGATTCCAGTTTACATCATCCTTAGAACTTGGGATCTCAGAGAATGGAAAACCATCTTCCCTAATTTCAAGCAGCAAAATTCTGAGGAGAACATTGGCCTGGCTTCAGTCATGTGACCTTCCCAGAGCCCATCAGTCATTGTGGCCTGAGGAATAGGGTTCTCTGACTGGCCAGGCCTGAGTTACGTGGCCGTGGCAGGCTTTACCTTTAGAACCACATGGAACAGGCCCCCCCAAGAAAAGAGTACTGGTTGCCAGAAAACAAGGAGAAAGAGAAAAAGACAGTTGTTCACCACAGAAGCCCTACAACACCCAGGCATGAAGACTGTTCACATAGTGGAATATCCACTTAGCTGTTGCCAATGATGATGGCTGAGGAGATCTGGCTGAGGGGAACAGGGTAGCTTACATTTACTGAGCACCAATGTTCCAGGCACTATTCTAAGCCCTTAAGTGTATGAACTCACTTCTCATGACATAAGTACAATTCTTGGTCCCATTTTACAGGAGAAAAAGGGGAGGCCCCAAAATGGTAAGTTGCTTTGCCCAAGACCCCCCAGCTAAGAAGTTGAGGGCCAGGATATGTGGTCCCAGAACCTATGCCCTCTGTTCCCCCACCCCCGCACAATGCCTTGGACAAGGGGAGTTTGGTGGTGGACCGTGAGCACCATACATACAAGAGAGCCAGAAAAACCTGCCCCCCTGTGGTTATAACCTCCAATCAGTCCAAATTTGTCTTCATTAAAATAGCCCAGGGGTCTGGCAGGCAGCTCCTGCCTGGCTCTGCCCCCAAGGGAGGAAAGCATGATAGGACATCCCAGCCCTCACCAACTCACCTCAACTCCTCAGTCAGCTGGGGTTCTCCCAGCCATCCCGGGCACCCAAACTCCTCCCCCAATGACGCATGCAGCAGGGAGATGAGGCAGCAGACAAGGTCATGGAGGATTCCAGGGTCAAGAGCAGAAACCAGAGCCCCAGGCCAGGCCAGCACTAGAGAGGAATGGGGAGGAGACAGACAGACAGACAGACAGAAGGAGAAGGTGGGAGACACACAGGAAGAGAGCAAAGACAGAAAGTGGGAGACAGAGATGGGGCCATGTCCTCCCTTGCCCTTCCTGTCAACACATCTACCTCTCCTCTTCGGTACTGAAAGCAAGAAGGAGAGGTGGAAAGACCTTGTCAATCAGTCAGGGGAAAGTTCTGCAGCTCTATTTCTACAGTTAAAATTTTCCTCAAGCCCCTGGTGCAGAGCAGGAGTTTCCAGAAGTGAAGAAAGTAAAGACAGATGCCCCCTGGGGATGCCCCTCACTTGACCCTACTTTGGGCCATGAGCCTGAAGCTTAGAGAGCCCCAGGAACAACTCCCAGCCAGGGTTCCAGAAACCAAGGTCTCTGGCCACTGAGCCCTACAAAATGACAAAAGAAGGCCAAGGGACACAGGCCAGACCCTGTCCATCCCCCCACCCCAATTGGGATCTGAATTCTCTTCTGACCCCACATCACCCAAGACCCCCATTCTCTCAGGATATCTGATTCATCTTGTGGAACAGGAACTGAGGGTCTGGCTTTGTCCCTAGCCAGCTATGTGACCTTGGTTAACCTCTTCCCCTCTGAAGACCCCAGTCTACCATTTCTGCAGTCCTGTGACTCAGTTCCTCTTCACCAATCTTCCAAGTCAATGGTGTTCTCACGAGGTTGCTGCTCAGCACTGCCCAACTCTCCACCCCGTCCCTCTCCTGGAAAGCCCCTTATCCTGTCCAATTTCCCACCTTCCTCTAGCAAACCTTAGCTGTCCCATTGCCTCTAGGCCTTGCAAATTGCTAAGCAACCACCCAGGTGAACTAAGATGCCTAGAGGTGAGACAGGAAGTGGGGGTGTCTGACAGAACACAGCGGCATCGGTTGGGGGGTGTGGGATGGGGGTGGTGCCTGGCCTTTGGGCCGATGGTGGGGGTTTAAGACAGTGAGAGATCCAAAACAACGGAGGCGTCCCCACTCCGTGATTCCGTAGAACAGGGCTGATCTGCAAAAGATCAGTGCGGGGCTAGACTTGCAGGTCAAAAACCCCTCCCCAGGTCCCCAGAGAGGAGCCTGACAGGAGGCCAGGTGGGGAGGGAGGGTGACCTGTGTACACTTGGGTCTCCCCCTAATGGATGCCTGGGCGTCGGCAGCCGGGCAGGGCGCTGGGGAGCACCGCCCCCTAGAACCACAGCCCGCACCAGATGTCAGCCGCGTGGCGCAGCGCCCCCCACCCGTCCCTGAAACCAAAGGCGCCCCTTCCAGAGGAGAGAAAGGAGGGGGCCTCATCATTAATAGCGCTGGCGGCAAGGTAAAGCCACCCGCCCGCTCCGGAGCACACTCGCCCATAATTATGCCAGCCGGGCTTTCATCCCCACGCGCGAACGCTGCAAGTTTATTGTTGTATTTCGGCCTTTTGTTCAGTCTCCTGTGCCTTTTATGCAAGGGGAAGGGTGCCGAGGGGTCAAAGCGTCCTCCCCCGGCTCCTCTCTCTGTCAGTCCTTTTAGAAAAACACCCAAAGCCATAATTTGTCTTAGAATTTCTTTTGAAACAGCTACAAGAAAGACTAGCGACTGCTCTCTCCCCTCTGTTTCTGATTCCAGCCATCCCTTTATGTGGCTTTCATTAGAGCCTCGGCCGCGCCTCTTTTGTGGGAGAGACTTGTGGGAACCCAGGCAGTTTCCCAGCCGCTGTGATGTTGCTAAAGATTAAAAAGGAGCTTTGAAGCTGTACCAGCTCTCTCTGCGCCCCCTCGGTACAGGGCCTCCGAAAGACCCAAGCCATCTGGCAAACCTGACAGAAAGACAAAATAAAGTGATGGAGACTAGCTCTTCAAAGCCGCAATGGCAGATTTGTTGATTGGGGCGTTATCTCTTCGTGCCAGGCCCTCCGAAGTCACCAGAACACCTAGGTCATCCCAGGCAGGACTTGCTGGAGCCGGTGGAGCCTTCCAGGCTGAGGCTGGGAGGGAGGGTCCCCCACCCCCACCCCCACCCCCGGGGCAGCTCCTGTGGGGTGGAGGGATGGACCGATGGCCACTGGAGGTGGGCCCCCGGAAACTCTGCAGCTGGATCCGAAGCCGGGTCCTGGTGGTGGTTTTCCGCAAAGGCTGCAGGCCCCCGGCTGGTGTCCCATCTCAGAAGGGGTGCCTGACAGGGGCCAGGCAGAGTCAGGCCCGGAAGCTGACGTGAAGCTGTCCTGAGCAGGAGGGGAGCGGCAGGGAGATGAAAGGCTGCTGCCCTAATAGTGATGCCCTGGCAGCTTCCATTCGGAACCTGGTCTCACAGCTTCTGGCCGTCTGTAGGGAGGCCCATGGGGGGGTGGGGGGGGGATCTCCTTTGGCTGACTGAGCCCGGGACAAGCAAAGATCCTGGAGGGACAGAACTAAAAGTGGCTCTGACCCAGTCCCACTTTAACACCCCACCTGACCTCCGTGTAACCTGGTCCTCTCCGGACCTCAGTTTGCCCTCATGCCAAACAGAGCGAGTCTACCCACGTGGGCAGAGCCTCTCTTACTTTGTTGGGGAGCAACGCCCAGAGCCGAAAGCTTTGGGTCACGGGTGCTCCTCTGAAGGACGGGATGGGATCCTCTGAAGGAAGGACGGGAGCCTCGAGGCAATGGTCACAGAACCAGCAACACAACTGAACAGACACAGCCCACAAACTGAGTTTCTGTGCAAGAATCCGGGGGACCCGACCCCACACACCTACTACTGACATGACCTCACACAAATGGCTCCTCTGTCCGTGACTCAGCTGTCTTCGTGGTGAAGTTCAGGAGGTGGAAAGCACCAGAGATATTCAGGTGCTGGGGAGGATTGGGGTTCCATGAACATCCCTGAGGGGACTAAGGAGAGGTCAAGCGGGAGCTGAACGGGTACTCCTCTGGGTCCCCCACCTCCCTCCAAACAGAGCTTTCATCTGTTATACACATTGGACTTCAGGTAAAATCTCCAGGCTTTTTTTAAGGTCCTACTGATGAAAACACACATACAATTTAAAAGCCACAGGTCAAGAGGGCCCGCTCCCTCTTTCTGACCTCCTTGAATCTGTGATTCCCATTGGACTCCAATAGGCTCAACTAAGAGCTCAACCTCATTCTATCCAGTTTCAGTAAAATGATGAGCTTATAGAGTCTGACCACCGATTAGCAACCAAGTATCTGTTGAAAACCTACTCTGGGGGCGCCTGGGTGTCTCAGTGGGTTAAAGCCTCTGCCTTCAGCTCAGGTCATGATCTCAGGGTCCTGGGATCGAGCCCCGCATCGGGCTCTCTGCTCGGCAGGGAGCCTGCTTCCTCCTCTCTCTCTCTGCCTGCCTCTCTGCCTACTTGTGATCTCTGTCTGTCAAATAGATAAATAAATAAATCTTTAAAAAAAAAAAAACCCTACTCTGCTTTCCCATCTACGAGAATGTCTCAAGCACCAGACCCAGAAATCTAAGGGATGGTCACATTCACAGGGCATTTGATAAATCAACATCTGCTTTCTAAACAGGAGATACATGGCCACTGGTCACAGGCCTGGGGGACAATTCTACTCCCATCTTCCTCTGCGTCTTCCCTCTAGCCAGATGCGGGACCAGGGTCCCAGGCCCTCCTGCACTGCCCTGTCCCTTTCAGAGGATCCAAAGAAGAAACTTCTCAGTTTCCTTTCCATCACAGCTGGCCCCAACCACCCTTCCTTCCTCTGAAGAGTGCAGCTGGCGCCAGGGTGGGAGGCTCACAGCAGAGATTTCCGGGCACCTTGGCAATGATGTGCCAACGTGAGATTAGGCTTCCATCTGTGTGTCCTCCCAGAGAGGGAGGAAGCCCGGCTCCTGGAGAGGCAGAGCCACAGATAAGCACCTTTGGGAGTGGGCATCCTGCCCCCCAAATCCTGAAGGGAGCCTTCCAGAGTAGTCCCTTCTTTCCCTACCTGGTAAACTCCTACTCGTGCTTCAAAACCCTTCTGCAGTATCCCTCCTTCTTTGTAGTCTTGCTGAGCCTCCCTCTCCCTCAGCTCGTGTGCTGCTTCCTCCACTTCTGTCTTGGGAAATTCTGAAACTAAATGGCAGTCATTTTTCCAGGAAGAGGGCACATGTCTGGAAATCAAAGGTTAGTGCTTCAAATCCCAGCTGTCTTTTCACCAGCTGTGAGACTTTGAACAGGTCACTTTTCCTCTCTGTGCCCCAATTGCCTCATTTATAAATCAGAGAACATAGAACTTATCCTCCAGGGTTGTTCTGAGGAATTGATAAGGTGATAAACATGAAATAGCCGAAAATTGTGTCCAACGCATAGAGGCACAAAGAAGTGAGCTTCGTTCTTGCACTCATAGAGTGTGAGCTTCTCGAGGGCAGGAACCAGGTTTTCATTCACTCTCACATTCATTCATGCACCCATTCATTCACTGATTCATTCAGTCATCATCACTGAGCTCCTGGAGAGAGGCAAGCCCCCGAGCCAGTGGCTGGGCACTACTGCAGGTCACAAGATGGACTCTCTCCAGTGCCCATGCATCTCACAGAGGGGCTTCCTTGCCCTTCCATCTGCAGTACCCACTTTGGCTGACACTCCCTCACCTTTCTCATGCACCTGGGCCAAAGGCAGGTTTGCCAAATTCAGGCTGGAAGTTGCCTGCTCCTCAGGGTCACCAGCAGACCCTCTTCTGCAGTGGGTGTCTTCTGCAGGCAGAGCTTTGTCGAACAGTCTGGGAGAGAAGAAATAAAGAGACGCCATCCGCCCACTCTCAGGGAGCTCCTGGTCTGACGGGGAAGACACTGATCTCATCCCTGGGGAGTTTTCAGCCTGATGGAAGAGACAGACATAGTTCTCAACCTTGGAAACTCCCAGTTTGATGGGAGAGTCATCATTTCCTGATTTGGGGGACTTCCAGTCTGAGAACAGATAGCAGAGTCACATTTTCCCTGATACTGGTGGCTCTTAGCTTACTGGGGGAGACACATTTATCTCGGATTGTGGAACTCCCAGTCTGATGGAGGAGACACATGGCTCTTGATCTTGGACCAGTCTGTCACTGATGGGGGTGGGGGGGGAGTTCCTGTCCCAGGAGGGCACCTCCTCTGATGGGAGAGGCAGTCTGTGCCCATAGATAGCTTGAGAGTCAGATAAAACAACATACATGGTAAAAAGAGATCAATGTACAGTCCCTTTGAAAAACTAGCTGTGCAGTGTCTCTATCTGTTTGTGGACCCAGAAGCGATATTCCTGGCTCTGCAGACACACCATCCTAATCCAGAGGGCTGGGGACAAATGACACAGAATCATCACCTCACAAGCACCGAGCCAAGCCCCCTCACCAAAGAATCCAAGCCAGAGCTGGCCTGAGGCCCCAGTCGCTGGCATCTTGTGCCAGCCTTGCCAGGGGAGGCTTTCTCACGATCAGGGACATCTGGGCTGGCCCTGCTCCCAGAGGCCACCGACATAAAAAGCGAGGGGCTCAGCGGAAACACCATCTGTACATCATAAAGCCGCTTGGTGATTCCCAGGGGCTGCATCCAGCTGTGCCTGGGCTGCCCAGGAAAGGCAAGGAAGGCACCAAGTGACCAGAGGGAGCAGGGGGAAGGTCGCCCAAGAGCAGAGAGCCAAGCTAGAGTTCCTCCATCTAGCCCCCTACGCCCTTTGGAAGTTCACGTCGCCTGGTTTGTCTCCCTGCCACTGCCCCGGACCACAGGTCATGCCCATCCCTGAAGATGACCTATGACCCGAGCAGTAGGCAGTGGTGACTATGCACTCAGATGCTCGAATGAACTGCCCGGATTCAAATCCCAGATCCACACCGTAGGTGAGTCGATGGACTTTACGGAGCCTCCTTTCATGCCTGCACATCGGAGATGACTATAACCACAGCGTTGTCCTGAGCTTACCGTCAGAACCAAAAGAATTATGCACCTGTTCTACTTCAATAAAATTTTATTATAAAAGAGGTAATAGGTGTCTCATGCCTGCTTTGCCTGATTTTTAAAGAAATACTTGATCACTATTGGCTCTTATTACCTTCCCTCCCAGGCGTTGTCTTGGGGCTTCCAGAGCATGCACCTGTAAGGGGTGGAGCTGTGGAGGATATTTCATTGGCTGCTCTCCCCAAGGCCCCGCCCCCACAGCCACGGCCGCAGCTAATTGGACAGGACGTAGGACATGGCTCAAGGGAAGCTTATCTATTGGCAGAAGAGCAGAGCCTGTCAGATTCTCCGCGGAGAATTTGAACGGGGGTGGGGTGGAGGGGGGGCGGTCAAGCTGTCAGGTCGAGTGGATTGATGATCCCATTTGGCCACAAAGAGCAGAGGAAAGAGGCAGAGAGGAGGAGAAAAAGATGGATGACTGAGAACAGTAGAGATGAGAGACACAAAGTTCCTGCAAGACAGAAAGAGATGAGAGACAGGGAGGAGGACTCCAATGCCAGGTTTGGCTTCCCATGTGATTTCCCAATAGATGAGGCTGTCCGGCCTCTCCTGACTTCAGGGCCCATGAGATGACTCTGGCCAAGAAGCACAAACACGCAAACACACATACACACACGTCACACAAACACATCGCATCCCACCCCACCAACAGGCATGCACTCCTTTCTACTTTCTCTTCACAATTCCCCGCCCATGCCTGAACGACTTCCAGAATGTTGACTCCCAAAGGAGACTAATGGTGCCGTGTGGCTGTAGGAGAAAAAAATCCAGTTGCACAGAGAGATCTAATGGGGCATTTCCTAAAGTGTCTCAACTGTGGAGTGTGATCCTTAGAGCAAAACGTCATTAAAATCGCATCCCCTGTCATCTCTCAGCTCTCTCTCCTCCCTGTCGCCTCATTTTTGGAGGGATTGCCCCCTCAGAGCTAGCAAGACAGCTGCTGGCAGCTCCAAGAGCTGCGTCCTTCCTTAACCACAGCCAGCAGGAGGAGTCCTTGTGTCTTGGTTTGGGCTCCTCCTGGAAGCAAACGCTGAGACAAAGATTTGAGGATGAGTGATTTACGGGGACTGGACGTGATCACAGGAAACGCTGGTAGGGAATGGGGGAAGGGATCCAGGGAGGGGAATGAAGCCAGTAAATGGTGTGTTATGGAGCCAGTTATCTCTGTGGGCGGCTGGAGCCTGATCTCACCAGGAAGCTGTGAGAGACAAGGTCAGGCATGCACCCCAAAGGGAATCTGGGCATTTACCCACCAGCCTCCATCAGCACTGGTTGAGGGCTGCTCCAGGAGGGGGTCTAGGACTCCTACATCTTGCATCCTAAGCCCTTCGCTTGCTTCACCTTGGTCCCAGCCCTGGCTCCTTAGTGGCACTGACTCCCTGACCCTCTGGTTGCTTCACACAAGAACACAGAGGTCTCCAGCAGCATGAGAGAACCCTCAGGCAGAGTCCCAGGGACTGGCAGTGGGAATCTCAGTCAGTGTTCATGGAAATGACAAATGCGAAAAGAATATGATGGGGGCACAGACAGGGACTGTTCACACCAGCTAAAATCTCATGGTGTCTCCAAGGTTCTGACTGGATCGCGGTTGTCCCTGGACCTGTCACTGAGGCCAGAGTCAAGTCCTATGCTAACTGAATTAGTCTGGAGAGGGGAGATGGTGGGGAGGCTACATAAGGGGATGGTGAAGGGGTGTTCCCTCTGTACCTCATCTAAATGAATGAGGGCAAACTGCAGCAGCTCTCAGAAATGAGGTGAATGGACACTGGGCACCAAGAAAAACAAAACACACCAACCACCACTCCTCATGCCCACGCTGCCAAATGAATTGGAAGGTGAGATGGTTGCCTTTGACTTATCCAATGTCCTTCCAGCCAAATCTTTTAGCTGGTTACTTGCCCTGATCAGAGTATAAAGTGTTAATGGAGCACTGACTGCCAGACATTGTACCAGGCTCAAAGGAGGCACACATGAAAAGGTGTCATTTCCGTTCTCTGAGAGTTCATGGGCAAGGGTAGCAGTGGGGGAGGCAACGACATTGATTACTGTTTCAACTGTGATTCCATCAGATCTGTTCATGAGATGTCACTGATTGCAACACACAAATATTTTATGAACCACCAAAAAGAACTAAAAGCCACCAATTAAATTATGTTGTACCACAGATTGCAATTCATCCCAATTTCAGAACTGTGAAATGTTAAAAAAAAAAAAAAAAAAAAAGCCCACCTTAGAATTGATGCCTTATGGTTATATTTTTATAGTTCAGTTTATGAAGGGTTTTTCGTAGACATTATCCCACTGTTCACTACAAATCTGTTGAGGGTAGTACCACTGCTGTTTTCCATTCCATGAAACTGTACTCCGAGAGGTCAAGTGATTTGCCCAAGGTCGCTAAGCTACTAACTGGTAGAGGCAAGCTGTGTGACCTTGGATAAGCCACTTGACTTCTTCAATAAAGGCCTGAATGGCCATGGGCTGAGAACCAGGTTTGGCTTTAGGAGCAAGCCATCTGTGCAGTGACACGGGTGTTCCCACTTGGCCTGATGCTCTGCTGTGACCATCTCGAAATTCTTAATAATTTTAGACAAAGGATACCACGTGTTCGTCTTGCTCTGGACCCCATAGGTTATGTAGCTGGTCTTGCTGCTCTTCAAAGCAGCTGAGCCAGGAGCCTGCCTGTCACCCCCCTTCCTGAGACTCTTGAGGAACGAGTCCAAGTCACCGCTGTATGCTCTGGGAATAGGCCGTGCTCAGGTCCCAGGGCAGAGGCAGTGCTGTGTGCATGTGTGTGTGTGACGTGCACTCTGAGCTGCAGGTAGCAGAAATCCCGTTCAAGGTAGCCTTACTCAAAGGAGGAGTTTATTTCCCCACTGGACTGAAAAGTGTAAGACGCTGGTGATCCAGGAACTCCAGTACTGTCACCGGAATACTTGCTCTAGGCCCTGCATTTTCCACGTTGTCTTTATTCTCAGGCCCCAGGAACTCTAAACTGACACACTACCAGCTTCACGACCCCAGCAGCAACCCTTCCCCATCCAAGTCAAGCCTCAGTCACCAGCCCACCCCTGCACCAATCACTAAGTCAGGGACTGTGAGATTCTCATTGGCCAGGCCCCAGTCACATGTCTGTCCCTGAGCCAATCATAGGCCCGAGCGGCTGTGACACTGCCATTGGCCGGTTTAGGTCACGCGCCCACTCCCGAACCAGTCTCTGGTCCTGGCAGATCTGACACCCTCATTGGCAGGCTTGGGAAGAGGCTATCCAGAGGAAGGTCAGGATGCTGTTCTCTGAGAAAGAGGGAAGCTGGTGCCCGTGGGGCTTGAACAACCGCTGAACGCTGACTCTTCTCTCTGCCTCTGTCCTGACCTCTTAGCTCTCGGCAACCTGAGAACCCTGTTGACCAAGAAGGGCAGCCTTGGGAGCCTAGCAAAAGGGGAGGTCTGGAGAATATCCACGGATCCGACAAGCAAAAGGCCAAAACCTGGGTGGTGGGATGGGAGCAGAATAGGCCGGGGCTGAAGCCGGGTGGTCATTCTGCATAATTACCACCAGAGGGCAGCCTTGCCTAGAGATGATGGTAAACAGGAGGTGGTCAGAGGGCTGCAGGTAGGTAACTCCTGCCTCAGCCTG
The DNA here is from genome assembly GCA_004024625.1 of Mellivora capensis. Taxonomy (NCBI): domain Eukaryota; kingdom Metazoa; phylum Chordata; class Mammalia; order Carnivora; family Mustelidae; genus Mellivora; species Mellivora capensis. Next base: position 78,456 of record PISX010000216.1, on the reverse strand, counting down.
AGCATAGCAGATACCTACTGCTATCCTTACTGCCAAGCCTTATTCAGCCCCACCTGCCCTCAGCACCTTCCATGCATCAATTCACCGAATTACCAGCAATGATGTTGGTACAATCTTTACCCCGTTTTAGAGATGAGGAAACCAAAGCTTTGGAGAAGTAATGGGTCCAAAGCCATAGGACTAGAAAGGGTCAAGCTATGCAACTATTCTACTAAACTCTGAGCCTCCTGAGGTTAGGGGCTGTGTCTTTTTCTTGTCTGAAGCCCCCACAGACCTAACACAATCACTATCTGCTTAATGAATATCTCTCGAAGTGAGAGCGGGGGCTCAGCGGCTGTCCAGAAGTGCTGCATCTTGGAAGATGATTCTTGGAGCCTTTCCTGGCTCTGTTGTGGTAGAAACTTGGGGGCCACAACACAGCAGCAGGAGAGAGTTTTAGATTTGCAGTAGCTTGACAACTCTGAAGTCTTGTCCTGTAAGTCACTATGCCTCTTCAAGGACTGGCTGGTTGTTTAGTTAGGAGAGAGAGAAAGAGTACATGTACTGTGGATTCATTCAGCAACCCTCCCTGGGCCCCCACTGTGGGCTAAACACCATGTTAAGCTTTGAGGGTGCCAGAGGTAAGTGTGACACCACCCCCTATGCCTACTCCCCTCCTGGGAAAAGAAATCAGTCTTGGCCAGAAAGAACACAGAAGTAAGTCTTGCCTACCATAAGCGAGAACATCAACCCTCTAATCAAAAACGTGTATGTATGTGCTAAGGGCCAAGTGCAGAGGATTTGGCAGTAAACAAAACAGAAAAATAGACACAGCTCTTGCCTTCATGAAGCTCTCAGTCTAATGGGGAGACTGATGATAAACAAATATGTCGTTGCAAATGTGACATTTAAAGGAAAAAGGAAAGGTATAAAATGCTGTGAAAGAAACTAGAAGGAGATTCATTTAAGCAGGGTTTGGGGAGTTACCTTTCCAGGGTAGTAAAAGATGAGAAGGAGCCAACCATATGAAGAGTGTGGGAAGAGCATTCCAGAATAAGGGAACAAACAGCCTTTATGGAGGTCCTGCATGGTAGAAGAGTAGTTTTCTGCTCTTCAAAGGACTCAAATTAGGAAAATTATTTCTGGAGTGTAATGAGTCAAAGTGAGTCATGGTGCAGGATGAATCAGAGAGGAGGGCCTGGGGCCAGGACAAAAGCTCAGGTTTTATCTGAGTGTCAAGGGAGACCACCGAAGGGTTGTGAACAGGGCAATGAAACAATCTAAGCTCATCTACCTTCCTAAAGGTCCCTCTGGCTGTAGTGGGGAGAGTGGATTGAGAGTGGCGCAGAATGGAAGCTGGAAGACATGGTGGTTCTTGGTAAGTCAATGTCAAGGGCACACAGATGAGTGGCTATTTCCTCCTAATGGGGGCACCTAGAAAGGCTTTGAGGAGGGGACTTTACCCCCAAGGGAAAGCTGAATGGGCAGGGATGAAGAAGGCTGCATCCCCCCCAATCCAAGGTTTTTCCTCCTGAATAAAGGGGAAACTTTTGTATTTCCTTTTTCTGCCTCAGGAATCAGAAAGAGATGGCCATTCGTCAATCAGTACCTTCCAAATTACCTACATGGAGGGTTAAACAATGACAACATAATATCAGCAGTTCCAAGTGTGAATAACTCCATGGCATTGTAAAATTTGACATAAATAGATCCGGCTGAGCCTCACAAATTTTCTCCTGGGGCTAACAATGTCAGCAGTTCCAAGTCTGATCCCTACCGGCCTCTGAAAGGCAAGATCACAGCAGAGAAAGAAGCAGAATGAGCTTCCCCCATGGCATTTACCCCAGCAAATGGGCACATTTCCCTCTCGGATGAGCAGGGCGAGAGTCAATCAGGCCAACCAGAATGTGATTAGTCAGAGTCTCTCTGCCACCTCTTTATTGGTGACCAGTCTCACGAGGGGCAAGAGTTCACATTTGTGAATCCTGTTGTATTTGTTAAATACCGTGTTTTCATTCAACCAGGTATTGCCTGCCAGCCAAGTTCACACAGCAATGTGCCTCTGGACTCCATCCATCTCAAAACAGTTCCTAGTCCTCCCTGCTGTATACATCCTTCTCTCGTCAGCCCTCAAAACTGAAAGTCCCCTCAAGGCAGGTGGAGAGCAGAGTTTAGAAACTGTTTTTGCTTCTGTTGAATTGCTTTCCCTACCCAGCAATCATTCTCCAATCCTGTGGTAACAGCAACTTAACATTTCTTGGAGACCTCATCTAAGGCCATGTGGTTTAGGTGGCACCAGCTTCCTACTCAGAATCCAGGGCTAGATAAGAATTGGCTTGTCATTGAATACTACCACTATCATAGCCAACCCTACATCCCACCCTTTCACGGTGATTGATTCAGAGTGGGCACAAGATCTAAATTAGCTTGATCAAATAATCCATGACTTTCTGTTAGACCACTGGGGAAAGAAACAGTCTCTTTTCTCTGAACTGGATCTATGAGGATATAGGACAAGTGCAGAGGAACCAGAGCCAAAAGACAGAGAAAGCCTAAATCTTGTGACATCAGTTGGGCTCCTGGATGTAGCATTACCTGAAGCTCAGCCTCATCAGAGGTGGGTTTCAGGTACTACCAGACAAAAGTATTCTGACTATCACATGGAGGCTGAACTATACAAGGGTGAGAATCAGACATCCTGAATTCTAGTGCTGTGCTCTTACCCCGTATTGTATTCCAGATGACTTTATCCAACCACACACCCAAACTTGACTAATATGTATGACTTTATATGGTTTTCTAAGAGATAGATATTTTAAAACATCTGATCACAACAGTATTTTATCTAACTGAATCACAGAACCATGGAAGGGCCCTGGAGATCATATCATTGAGTGGTTTTCAAAGATCTTTAACAACTTCACATCTCAAAAGAAGTCATAAGCAGAACTCCTGTATAAAAGAAACAAAAACAGTATCTTGTTAGTGAAAATGTGCTTTATCTTTTCAGTTAAAAGTTTAACATTTGGGCGCCTGGGTGGCTCAGTGAGTTAAAGCCTCTGCTTTCGGCTCAGGTCATGATCCCAGGGTCCTGGGATCGAGCCCCACATCGGGCTCTCTGCTCAGCAGGGAGCCTGCTTCCTCCTCTCTCTCTGCCTGCCTCTCTGCCTACTTGTGATCTCTGTCTGTCAAATAAATAAAATCTTAAAAAAAAAAAGTTTAACATTTACTTTTTATGATCAATGAAGACCCAAATTTTGATGTATTTGTTTCCAAGGTATAAAAATGGTTATGTAGGAAATCAATAAAGAATATCAATGAAAACAAAAGTTAGTTCTTTGAAGAGATCAATAAAAGCAATAAACCTCTAGCTAGGCTAAGGAAAACAGAGCAAGGACAGATATTACTAATGACCTAAATGAAAAAGAGGACATCACTACAGATCCTATGGACATTAAAAGGATAATAAAGGAATACTGTGAACCACTCTAACCCTACAAATTTGATACCTAGATTAAATAGACAAATTCCTTGAAAGACACAATTTGCCAAACTCACACACAAGAAGAAATAGATGATATGAATAGTCCCTTATCTATTAAAGAAAATAAATAAACTAATATCCTTCCAAAAGAGAAGAAGTATCAGTCCCAGATGGGTTCACTGATGAAACCTATCAAATATTTAAGAAAAAAAATTATATGAATTCTCTATAATCTCTATCAGAGAGAGAAGCAAAAGGACTACTTCCTAACTAATTCTATGAGGCCAGCATTACCTTAATACCAAAACCAAAGACGTTACAAGAGAAGAAAACTACAGATCAATATCTCTCATAAACATAGATTTTTAAAAATCCTCAACAAAAATATTACCAAAGCAAATACAATAATGTATAAAAGAATTATACTCTACAATTTGGTGGAATTTATTCAAGGTTACAAGGCTAGTTTAACAATCAAAAATCACAGGGCTCCTGGGTGGTCAGTTGGTTTAAGTGGCTGCCTTCAGCTCAAGTCATGATCTCAGGGCCCTGGTATTGAGCCCCTCATCGGGCTCCCTGCTCTGCGAGAAAATTGCTTCTCCCTCTCCCTCTGACTGCCACTCCCCATGCTTGTTCTCTCTCTCTCTCTCTCTCTCTCTCAATATCAAATAAATAAACAAATAAGTAAATAATTTTAATTTAAGAAATCAAAAATCACTTAATGTAGTTCATTGCCTTAGTGGGCTAAAGAGCAAAAATAATATATCAGTAGAAGCAGAAAAGCATTTGACAAAATTCAAAATCCATTCATGATTTAAAAAAAAAAAAACAACAAACCTCTGGGGAAAGTAAGAATAGGGGAATACTTCTTCATCTTGATAAAGAATACACCAAAAAACATACAACTAGCTAAAAGCATCCTTAGTGATAAGAACCTCAACACATTCCCTTTAAGACCAGGTACAAGGCAAGGATGTCCCTTCTCATCACTCCTTTTTAACATCATGCTGGAAGTTCTAGGCAACGCAGTAAGACAAGAAAAGAAAATACAGATTGGGGGACATCTGGGTGGCTCAGTTGTTAAGTGTCTGCCTTCAGCTCAGGTTATGATCCCAGGGTCCTGGGATCAAGCCCCATGTTGGGCTCCCTGCTCAGCAGGAAGCCTTCTTCTCCCTCTCCCTCTCCCTCTGCCTGCTCCTACCCCTGCTCGTAGCTCACTCACTCTCTCTCTCTGTCAAACAAATAAATAAAATACTTTTCTAAAAAAAGAAAATGCAGATTGAGAAAGAAGAAATTGTCTTTGTTCACAGATTACATGATCATCTGTGTAGAAATCTGAAAGAATCAACCACAACAACAACAACAAAAAAACTGGAATAATAAGTGCAAGTTTGCAGGATACAAAGTTAATATACAAAAGCCAAATATTTTCCTATAAACTATCAATGAACCAGTGGAATTTGAAATTAAAAACAATACCATTTATGTTAACATCCAAAAAATTGAAATGTTTAGGTATAAATTTAGCAAAATATATATATATATAAGATCTACATGAGGAAAACTACAAAACTCTGATGAAGGGACTCAAAGAACTCAATAAGCGGAGTTGTTCCACAGTCACTGATAGGAAGATAGGAAGACTCAATATTGTCATGATGTCATTTCTTCTGAATTTGATCTACAGATTCAATGCAATCTAAATTAAAATCCCAGAAAGTTATTTTGTGGATATAGACAAACTGATTCTAAAGCTTATATGGAGAGGAAAAAGACCCAGAATAGCCAACACAATACTGGAGGAGAACAAATTTGGAGGACTGACACTACTCTACTCCAAAACTTACTATAAAGCTAGAGTAATTAAGACAGTGTGGTATACAAAAACAGACACATAGATCAGTGGAACAGAATAGAGAGCCCAGAAATAGACCCTCAACTCTACGGTCAACTAATCTTCGACAAAGCAGGAAAGAATGTCCAATGAAAAAAAGACAGTCTCTTCAACAAATGATGTTGGGAAAATTGGACAGCCACATGCAGAAAAATGAAACTGGACCATTTCCTTACACCACACATGAAAATAGACTCAAAATGGATGGAGGACCTCAATGTGAGAAAGGAATCCATCAAAATGCTTGAGGAGAACACAGGCAGCAACATCTTTGACCTCAGCCACAGCAACTTCCTAGAAACATCACCAAAGGCAAGGGAAACAAGGGAAAAATGAACTATTGGGACTTCATCAAAATCAAAAGCTTTTGCACAGCAAAGGAAACAGTTAACAAAACCAAAAGACCACTGACAGAATGGGAGAAGTTATTTGCAAATGACATATCAGATAAAGGGCTAGTATCCAAAATCTATAAAGAACTTATCAAACTCAACACCCAAAGAACAAATAATCCAATCAAGAAATGGGCAGAAGATCCATCAGAAAGGATGAATACCCAACTTTTGTAGCAACATGGACGGGACTGGAAGAGATTATGCTGAGTGAAATAAGTCAAGCAGAGAGAGTCAATTATCATATGGTTTCACTTATTTGTGGAGCATAACAAATAACACGGAGGACATGGGGAGATGGAGAGGAGAAGGGAGTTGAGGGAAACTGGGGGGGAGATGAAC